>UELX01000153.1:0-115503 GCA_900480035.1 Eupelmus urozonus | reverse complement strand
GAAACTCCTTTTTCTATTTTAGTCCTGACATGATATTCGACAAAATTTCGGAGTTTTCCCGTTTCTTAAACAGGAAATGACTTTAATACCTTCATAGCAAAGTTTAGCTCTGTTATAAACGAAATATTCCGATTTTAAACGGGAAAACTCCTTCTTTCAGTCCAGAGCTAAAATAGCCCATAATTTTTCGGAAAATTAGTTCTGATTTTCGCTAATTTAGCGAATTATTTTTTTCGGTTCAGTGACATTCTTTGAATGAAAGTATTAATCAGACTATGTGAATTAGATTTTTTTTATTTTTTAACTTGGATTGGCATTTCTATATATTCGATTGTATTAAAGTTTTTAGGGAAAAAACTACTTTTTGCTAAAGCAAAGTATAACCTCACAAAAAAATATAGAGCATTATGAAATAATAAAAATTTATAAACAATATTCACGTATTAGCTCAGTTATTATTCACGTTATTTATTTTATTATCTTTTTACTAGTAAATTCATCATATCACAGCGAATCAATTAAAATTTACAATAAACTAAGGCACTGTTTAACATAAACACAAGCGTATTTTCTATAAGAAGCTCCAGTCACACATACACCCGTATTGTAAGCTTTAAAAGAGGTTACAACCATAAAAATGACCTTGGCTTAAGTACGCAAACAAGACAGCCGAGAAGATCTTCTCGGAAGGAGCGCAAATTTTCTCGATACATTTTGCTTTGCGCACTCAGACCTAACTTGCGAAACGAGCCGATCGAAACGTCGGCCGAGAAAAAGACTGGCCTGCAGAAACGTCTCAGTAGATGGAGGCAAGGTGCGTATACATATAGGCAAAGAGCGAGGTGAGCCAAATACCCGACAGAAGTAAGATGATGGGCGCGCTGGCGCGGCAATTTTGTACGGTACCTAACGCACTGGCCATTTTCTACATTTTTTTTATTGTTACATGCGGGGTTGTTGGGTAAAGAAAAAATAGAAACGCTCGTAAACGTATATACTGCTGGTCGTGAATAAAGCACTGAGGAGCAAACAAAAACGGACAGCCGTCACGGTTGTTCCTGAGAATTGTTAAGTGCAATAAATACCACTTGGAATGGTGAGATCTTATTTTCTCGGCTTTTTACTGATTATTATACTGTTTACTAATTAATTGGTTTGATCAAGTAAGATTGATTTTGTATTATAACAGATGCTACGAAGAGATAGTGAGAAATTATATAAAAATCCTTACTGTTTTCATTAATCAACTTTATATTTTTAAAAAACTGACTTAAATGTATTTTATTTTATTTTTTTCTTACTTTACATCTTTATTACTTTCTTGTAGATTCGACTATATTATGAAGACTATCGTGAGAAGAGAAAGAATTTTCAATGAAATCGAACAAATGTCCTTACATCAGTATAGACAAAAGTAGTGATAAAGTTCGACGAAAGCCTCAACAGTACAAACGTACACCATAGGCTATATCAAAGACAAAAAGAGTCTGAACCATCCCAATCCAGAGACCAAACATTTCCAAAGTGACAATCCAGCATCGCGAAGTCAAGGGATCCTCTTCTGCTGCAGGGATGCAGAAAGGAAGATATCCAGCCGGCTGCGCACACACAGGAAACAAGGCGCATTCTTGCGGGCTTTGACTCGCTCGGCGGCAGCAAGTACGCATCACCTCCATGCTCCAGCGCCTCCTCCAACGATATGCGCTCGATTACGGGGAACAAGCTCGGCATTTCTTCTTTCCAGCGCAATATCGAGCGCCGAGCAAGTAAATGCCGCGTGTCCGGGGCATCAGCGCGCGCGCTTCTTCCTCCTCCTCTCTCTCTCTCTCTCTCTGCGCGCACCTTCTTCCTTATTTCTTTAGCTCACCCCCTTCCTCCTCCTCTCACCAGAGAGCTATACATGCACGTGTGCGTATATAGATGAGCGCGGAGAAAGAGAGGGAGAGAGAAAGAGAAATCGAAGAGTAAACGAGGAGCAAAAAAGGAGAGCAGGAGAAGCGCAGCAGCGAGCGAGGAGAAAAAGAAGAGCGAGCCGGCGTTCTCCAGAAATATGGGGGCTCAATCAGATGTTTTTGCCAGTGCAGAGCGGGCAGTCTCTGCGTGCGAAGCAACAATTCGATCGTGCCTGCGATGCGCGCTTTTATGCACCGATCGACACACCGATCGAAATTACAAAACTAAAGGCCCGATCTCGCCGATCGCGAGATCCCCTCGTGCTTGCTCTCTTTCTCTCTCTCGCCCTTATATACGTGTCTTTACCCTGGATACTCTCTTCGTAATTCTAACGCGACCGCAGCTATAAACGCGAGCCGTGTTGCTCCCTACGTGCAAGCCGCAACACTGCATATGTGCTTTTCTTCTTGCTCGACTACTGACCGCGGCTTTTTTGCCTCTGTTTCTTCTTTCTGTTCGGTTTTCGATAAATTTAGCTGCGTTTTTTTTTATTGGGATTGAGTGAGATTTTTATTTGACTGTAGTTAGTTTCTGTAGTCGCAATATTACGTTATTGATAAAACGGTAAGCCAAATTTACGTGATAAAACAGCAAAATAAAGTCATCCAAAACTACAGCCGCAAGCTCGACAACGTAGTCAAGAAAAGCTTCCGAAAACTTGGCACAGACATCTCCTACAAGCGAGACTCTCCTGCCAGCCAGCCCTCGACCACAATAACCCAAACTAAAATACCATAACGACGAAACAAACCAAAGTGTACCCCAGAGCGCAGAAGCAGCCTACACATAACACTTTGACAAGCGCATCGCGATGGGCTCGTACGAAATTTACGACGGCAATATTTGCAATGTCAACCCGGCTCCGGCCGTAAAAAATAAAAAACAAAAAAAAAAGGAAAGGCCGACTTCCGTGAAGGCTGACCGGGCGTTTTTAGCTCCGCGCCGCGCTCGCTTAATGGACAAGCGAGCTCTCATTACCGGATAATATATCGCGCGTCTCACAAAGGGCGCGCGCAGAGCAGCGCTAAATCCGCGTATAGGCGAGAGAATCCAAGCTGGCTGCGCGCCCCCTCGTTTCGCTCCGAGCTATACTTTTCTTACGGACTTATACAACTCCTTTTCGCGGGCTTTTTACTCCCGTATTTATTGTCCGCTCGTAAATCTTTTCTTCGTTGCTTTCAATTTCGCGAGATTTTTTGCAATGAATTCAGTGGTTTTTTTGGTTTTTTTGGTGTTGACGAGGTTAACAAATTGATACGTCAATTGGATCTGTTAGATTTTTGGATTTCGAGAGTAAACCAATTTTATTGCGAATATAGATTTTTTTAATGCTGGTACAAATATTTTCCGTTTTTGAACAAAATTTAATTTTTTTTCTAAAATTTTGAAAAAAAACAACAATGGTATAAGATAAATGTATTATAAAAAATATATACAAAAATTAATTTGATGCTTTACTTACAAGGTTGTCGGAAAAAAGGAAAAGGACAATACGCACACTTAACCAGTAAGAGATAACTCCAGACAGCAATGCAACTTACCTAAAACAGAAGAATAAAAAATTCTCATATAAAAAATGTTTAAATAGGTATTACGCTTAAAGCAACAAATTTATTTATTAAATTATAATTTAACAATCTCAATTTCGCCTTAACACAAGTTAAATTACGCGAGCTTAATTGCAGTCTTGTCAAAGCTCGGAATCTCTGTTTTCGAAATCGGACGATCAATAAAATCAGTTGGTAGCAGCTATAATTGTACCTTAGCGGCGGTAATCGACTGGATTTGATTTCAAATTAAATCAGCCCGAACGACGAAGGAGGAAGGCGAGCGCGCGCGCGCGCGGCACCGCGGTAATTCGTTGTCGGGCAAACGAAAGAAAAAAAAAGCGAGAAAAAGTAAAAGAAGAAGACAAGAAATCGAGCTCGTTCGCGTCCATTTAAAATAAATAAGTCGAGCGCAATGAACATCGGCGAATAATTTGAATAGCCGGGGCGAGAGCGCGCCCGAGCCTGGAACGAGGAGGCGAGGCGAGACCGGGATCTATTGATCTTCTCCGGCTCTCGTGTCCGCCAGCCGGAACGTAATAATAAATAAGTGCGCGTGTGCTCCATTACGGGGACTGGTAATGGTAACATTCGAGAGAGAGAGCCGAGCGAGGCTTGACGACACGAGCCAGCCGTGGCCTTGCGGGTTCTGCTCCTGCGGCTGCGGCTGCTGCTGCGTCGTTTTATAAGCGCGTGGTTTGCAGCAGGAGCAGCAGTCGGGCCTGTCGTCGTCTGCGCGCTTTAAACTCTGATTATTGCCACTGTAAATTTCGAGCGCCCCTCACATTTCGCCCTTCCAACGTGAAACGCGCATTCTCTCTTATGCGGCTCTGTGCCCGAGCGCGGATGGCGGTTCTCTAGAGTCGCGAGCGGCCGTGGGTTGTATAGTTGGGCTGAGAGGCTGTGCGTTTGGTGCGGGGGAAGGTAGGAAGCCAATCTGTCGATGATTCTTCCTAGGTTACTTTTTTTAATTGCAGTGTCACGTTTATTCTGAATAGTTTGTAATAGCATTATTGCATTATTTTTTACGTATTTTTAAAAGGTAATATTATACAAGATCGGGCGCGTGCCCTCACATGTTTCGCGAGATGTACAAATTTGAGAATGACGGTAACAGCAGTTGTAGAAATAAATAAATTATAGAGTTAATAGGTAATAATTCTTCGTAACTTTCAAATGCATTCTAGCTAAAAAAAATATTAAAAATAAGGAATTAAATTTTATGCTTATTTTATTATAGTTCGAGATTTGATCTTATTCTTCTACGTAATCTGTCGCAGGTACCACAGGTATAAGACTATTTTATAGTCTACTATTTTTTTTCTATAATTAAAGGTGTTAATGTTAAAGCAACTATATTCCCTCCATACTTTCTTATATGTCAACTTCTGATAGGTGAACCTGATTTCTAGGAAATGTATAGCCCAATAATCTCTTAAATGATTAAGAGATGTGATAGAGGGTGAAGTGAGAGAGCATTGTAAAATGTGACATGAAAACAACTAAGGCTTAGTAGACATGTATATAAATATTATTAACGTCAAGTACATAATCTTTATTTTATTCACACATTGCACCAGATTTAGTGACAAATTTAAAAACCTAGACAAAAACACATAGTGACATATTTAAAAACCTAGATATTTCAATCGAGCAACCCCAAAAATATAAGTGAATCCACTAAAATCTAAAACCTCAAGATACCGATCGTGACATAAGAGAAATCTGTCGTTCGCATCGAGTCGAACGGTCGCGAGATCCAGCCTCAGCGGCGATGCAGTGCATATATACCGCGAGCTCGGACGCGGCTCTGCAAAAGCATCGGGGGGAAAAGCTGCCTATCGGAGAACACACAAGGTGCAATGCGTGCTGCTGCAGTCGGCGAACTAGTGGAACGTTTCATTAACGCTGCCCGATTAGAATCCGGTGCCTCGAGGCTAACGGACTGCTGGCATACTTATTCTGCCACGTGAGCGCACGCAGAGACGAAAGAAAGTGCCGCGCGCGTGCGAGAGAGAGAGAGAGAGAGAGAGAGAGCTGCTGCTCCAGGGATCGGGCTTGATTAGGCGTGCCATCGTGCTATAGGTAGAACAGCTTTTGATAAAAGTAACTGCCTCTCCTCTCTCTCTCTCTCACTCTTGCGATCTTTTTACATTTGAAGGTCGAAGAATCGTTTACCGTTAAGGAACGTCGCCAGTCTACGCGGACGAGCTGACAAGGACGAAGCGCCGACGGCCTCGCGGACTTCCTGTTTCGCTAATCGAACCGAGCTTACGGGAGCTTTTCTAGGTCGTAAAGAAAATATGCAGAGATCGAGAAAATTTTCTAGTAACTAACGTTTTTTAATACACATGTTACCTAAAAGGTTTTCCTAATATTGAAATTGCTAAAGAAACGGAATTATTGAGTGAACTATTGTTCAAACAAATAAATTATGCAGATAAGCCTACCGATTGTAATATATTATATTTTCTAATTAAGTTCAACCACAGTAACTTTTATCTCGGTAACGCCAAACAAGCCACGACATAAAATGAATTTCTAAAAAGACATAAAAAAAAAAATTCATCTACAAACTCTACTTCGTGCACGCATCAGCTACAGCACGCGAAGCGATCTAGAGTAAGGCCGAAGGAAGCAGACCTATAGCATCCTCGAAGGTTGCTCCGCTCTCTCAATTAGTTATGAAATCCTTAGGCTCCCAGCGAGCTTTTTACATGATAAATCCTAGCGGGATATATATATTGTTTCGCGTGCGCGCGCAGGATAACGCGAGCTGCTCTTCCGCAAATGGTCCGACGAGCACACACGAGGCCGCCGCCTTATTATATCGGCGCGATAATGATATTGCATTATATCAGCTACCGGTGCGAAGCTCGCGCATAAACAACCGCGCGATTCTTCGCGCGGGAGAATGCATATAAGCGCGTTATCGAGGCAAGCTGCCGCTCCTATTATTAGATCGTGAAACCATCTTTTTTTTTTCTTGTATGCAAGTTAAATAATGTGGATCTAGGGGAGTTTTGAAGATTTTTTTTCTGTTTATTAAATTAGATTCATTAAAGTTGCAACAAGGTTTACTTTTGTTTTTAAATTTTTACTCGCCGAAACAAAGGTACGAAAAGATCTTACAATCATTAACAGTGACAACTTATTTCAAGAATTTCTGAGTATTCTTCGAGTTGTAGTTACAGCCGCTATTTAATTCTACAAAAAAATAGAGCAGTAAATCCAAATAGATTTTCCATACCGGCGCAGGTAACAATTTCATTGTTCGCTTTAATTGATAAAGCCGTACCTAACTAATCTAACTGTAGTCTAATTGTAAGTTAATGCTATCGCGCGCAGCTCCTTAGGCATTAACGTCCCGATAACGGTGAATGCAAATCCTTCGAGAAATAAAAGCAGCAGCACGTAATAGCGGAGGCGTAGAAACTAATAACGAGAAGCGCTAGGATTACCAGCGCACCAGCGAATCACCGACGTATCCGCCGATCCAAAAACAAGCGCGAATAAGCCGCAGCCAAAAGGATGACGGTATGGCGCGAGACTAAATGCTTGCCGGTTAGTCGAGCGGCTTCTAACGAGTTCTGACAGATACGGAGTGACGAGGGCGGCCCTCTCTCTCTCTTTCAGCCGCGAATAGCGCAGGACATCACAACAGACTGGTATCTCGTCGCGCGCGTCAGAAGAGAGGAAGCAGCGCGCGCATAAGGGAACGAGTTAAACGCACCGCGCGCGCGCGCGACACCATAAATCATCCTTGCCTGAACGGACTTAAACGCGAGGGAGAGAAGCTTGGGACGAGCCAAAGACGGATGACGCGGTAATGCGGTTCTGCTTTCGGATTTGCCGATTTCGCCGACTCTTGCTTTCTGTGCTGGGTTTTGCGATGCTGTTGCGGAGTCTTTTGCTGGCCAATGTTTTTTTAAAGGTATTTTGCAGTTGATGAAATAACAAGTCTGAGAGTAAATATACAGAATTTCATCAGAATATTGTGAGTCGGAGCTTATATTGCTGAAATGGATAAAAAAAAATCTTGTTGAATTCACTTTGCAATCACCGATATGATCAAAAAACATTACCTTCACTATCCCTGATACACTTTTTCACTGAGATAAAATTTGCATTCAAAGAATGAAAATGCTGAGCCAAAGGCTCAAAAAGCACCTGAGCATGCTCTCTCAATACCTGCAAGAGTATAGCCGAAAAACGAGAGCAAGCGCAGCGCCTTTAAAAGCAAAGAGTCGAGAGAAAAAAGCATCACGGTAATGCAAGCGCCCAGACGTTTGCGAGCATACGTATCCGATGAAAAGATTGTAGAGTGATTTTTGCAGCTGTGAGAACGAGCATAACATTCATCAGAAGAGCGTAGAAACGCTCTTTGAAGATCGTGCTTTCGGCATATCAGATCCTCGCCGCGCGCGGCGCAGGCCTCGGGTACACGTGATTATGCGACTAGTAACAAGCCGGAGTAATGTTATGTTGATTGTGATCTGATATACATATATACGGGATTGCCATTGAGCGCGAGAGCTCGGCGCACTTTCGCGCTATTGAAGCCCTCCCCCTGTTTAGAGCCCGAGACGCGACGCTGTCCATGTGTGCCTGACATACTGAGACGAAACTTGCCCATAATAGTTACGTGTCCGATCCCACGGGACAATTTAATTGAGCTGAGTTCTGTGATATTTCTTATTGCGAGGGGATTGGGTTTTTCTGATCGAGTGACATGCGAAACATTCGAAAGCTGCGGCTTTCGATTTGGTATAATTAAACGTGAGAAAATTGATGTTGATTTATTGCAAAGAAATATGCGAGTTCAGATCGTAGCTACTGAAACGAGATGTTGATAAATATATAATCATTTGATGGAATACCTTACTCATGATAAAATGTTATAATTAAATTAGAATTGTATTATGCAAATCATAAATAATTTTTAATCAATCTCGACAAGTAGTGCCCTGCACATTTAAAAGAACTATAGTTTTTAGGTTTCTAAATCGATAAAAAAAGAGAAATAGGCTACACTGATTGCAATTTTAATTAGTTATGCCTAACGTTTGACATTTCGTTAGGTCCTAATTAGGATCTATTCTAGAAGTCCGGTCCTAAACTTGTACACATGTACTGCGGCAAAATTACTTCAAGCATCATACGGGACCTAGTCACATGGGGCAATACAAACAAACTCATGAACAGCTATACATACCCGAGTAAAGCACACACACACACACATACACACGAAGAGATCGTTATCGGAACGTTTCCGATTGCCCGTCGTACCGGCTCTACGTCCCTGCTCCAGATCTCCATTGCACTGCTGCAAATGTATATAACGTTACTTTTACAAAAGCTGATAGCGCGCCGACGTGCGTGCGTTTTCATTGAATTTATTGGCTCGTTGATAAGGCTTGCTACTGCGCTTACTAAGCTTATCGATGAGAAGCCTTGCTGAGCTCTTGCTGTTGATAATATGAGTTTAAGGACGATTAACGCTTGGCGGCGTGTCAGCACTATGGTTTAATGAAGGTAATATTAGTGGATTAATTAAGCTTTAATGATGACTTCATGAACAGGAATAAATTGGTATTGTAAAATTTCAAATATGAATAACGATATTTTTGAAGGTAAAGATACTTTTGATGAAAATTATATAAAAGAAGTCTCTATTCAGTAAATGTATCCATCAGATGAAACTCGCACAGATAATTAGAATGGACTAAACCCTAATTAGGACTTGCATAATTTCTAATATAATAACTCAACTTAGTTAAACTCTAGCTACAGCCTAGTAATGGACAAGTTAGAATCCAACCAAATTTTAGAGACTGGACTTAACAAATTAAGCTTCTACTCAGAAAAACTTAATCTTAATAATATATTGTTGATTCGACATAGTATTTGTTCTGTATATCACAGTTTGATTCATATATTCTTTAACCCTCGCACAAGTCGCCACAAAGCTTTCGCGAGCAATAGACAAAGATCAATCCACGCAACGGGATTCGACTTATAATGTGCAATGATCATGTTGGAGCGATACTGCCAAGCGAGCACAATAACATCGAGTGTACGGAGAGAATATTGTAATCGCGCTACGTCACGAACTTTCCAAGTCACTTTGTTGTATCTGTCGCGTACTCACATCTATATTAACCCCGATCAGTGGAGGTCGATCGGGTAAAATGTCACACTACGATGTGTGGATTATTAATTTTAGGGGCTGCTTCTTGTCAAAGGAGCAAACAAGTTAAATATGACAATTTCACTAGAAATAGATCAGATCGATGATAAAAAACAATCATAAGCATTTATATTCAAGTGTCATCATAATTTTTCGTTCTCTTATTTGTACCCCAAATAAAAAATTTCACTACCAGTTCCCTTAATTAACTCTTATTGAGAGGAAATTTACAAACTCAATATATAATAACAGAAAGAACATAATGATTAAATGTTAAAGTTAAAGAAATGATCATATTTATTATAAGAAATTGTCTTAACTTATGGATTAAAATTAATATCAAATTTAGATTATTGCAAAAACTTCGTGCTAGAAGTGAGTTTAAAAGAGCTTTCACATTTGGAGCAGATTGCTTTACATGTCAAGTTAGTGCAAGGTATTGAGATCGCATGGGAATCAAAGGAGTTTGAAACCCTGGCAAGACGCTCTACAAATGCGAATTGACCAAAGCCGGACATGCTTAGGAAACGCTCTCGTGTGTTTTCGCATTCGAATTCCCCGAGTGAGCCGGAGCAATTTAAAACTCGTTTGAGAGAGAAGAGCAAAGAAAGAAGAGGAAGGACGAGAATATGACGAAGAGAAGGAGAGGAGAAGCAAGTGTGGAACAAATAAAGGCAAAGTAGAGCCTTCCTAGCTGTGTTTCTTCGATCGGCCCGAAAAATACAAGCAAGCATCTCTTCATTTCTCAATGGATGGAATTGCACTTTAAAGAAATAATTCGGTATATAGAGAGGAAGATAAAAACTTTAGTAGGTTGTATTCGCCGAGAGAAAATCTATTGTAATATCCATTTGAAATAATCCAATAACTATTGTTTTTTGTATTTTTGCGGACATACGATTTATTCAATAAAGTGAAACCATAAAATTATATCTGACAACAAGTTTTTGTCACAGATAACAGTAAGATTACAGCTTACAATAAATTCACTGATCAATATTAAATTACGGAACTCCATCTAAATAAATACATAAAACAATAACGCCAATAATCATCATGTAATTAGAAAACAAGTAAGAAAACAAGTGTCGAATGATCAGCAAACTGTATCACTAAAGAAAAAACACGTTAGCTCACTGTATTGTTATTATTATATGCTAAACACGCGCTGAATATAAAGTAATTCAATGAAGCGCTACACTCGGTCTCGAAGGCAAAAGCTCGAGCATTAATATATACACATAGAGAGCCAGCTCTGGTCCAGAGCGTCCAGAGTGCGCGGCTCTTACTCGAGGCTATCATTACCGATAATTGCGGTTGCGGCCTCTGCCTCGATGCATCTGCTTTTCTTGTATACACGAATGATTCTCGTGAGCGCAGATTCGGCCAAGTAGAAGACATTGCGACAACGGGATGTTTCTATATCTAACGAAAGTGTCCAAACTTTTCGGGACTGAGTTCAGTAATTATGCAGAAAAATCAAATGAGATTTAAGGTGATTTTTATTATTTAATTTCCAAGAAGATTGTAAACTGCAGAATTTATGATTAATAGACACAGGGAACCTATTAATTTCTTCCATTCGTAAATACTCGCTATTGTGTAGTTTAATCATTACAACCGAATTTTATCAACGCATTTTTAAACTTAACCCAAAGTAAATCCCATAAGACACTCAAGAAATGCGCCCAAGACATATAATTCCTCATTCCTATTCAGTCATCGATCTCCGGAGAAAGCAGATCGCGCACCCACGCTGCGCAGCAGCTCCCACGGCATAGTATCAATCCTACAGGGATCACATACCAAAATTCGCGTTTCCGCGGATCGAAGCACGGCAAAGCCAGGCGATCTTCGGCTCGTTAGCCGCGCGTCGCTGCAGTGGCAGCAGAAGCCGGGACTACACTCAAACGTGCAACTCTACGCTTGTAATGGATCGAGCGGGGCGAGGACCGCGCGCCAGCTGAGATAGCCTCTCGAGCTGGATGTACCGCTAAAGTACAAGTAACAAAGTAGGCGGAGGCCGGAGCTGCTGTATCATAGACTCGCGCGCGCAACGGAGGAGAGCAACCTGTTCGCGCAGGCAATCAAGACACGCGGCGTGTGTGTCGCGGCCTCTAAACTAGACCGGACTAACCGCCTAATGGCCGCGCGCGCACGTATAGCCTTAAAATTCTCGCTGCACTTGTACAGTTAGCCGGAACAGGGGCGCGGGTAGCTCGGCCTTAACGACTCTCTGGCTCTCTCTCTACGTATGGACGGAGGAGTGAGAGAGAGAAATAGTTCCCGAGCAGCGCGAACCCTCGATACATATCGCGCGGACTCGTTTGTTAACTTTCGGCGACATTTGTCTTTTATTAACGATCGACGGCAGTAAGATCCGAGCTCGGTCGCTATCTAACTCAGGCTCGTTTGCGTCGAGTGGAAATCGGGCTGGTGTGTGCGCAGAGTTGCGATGTGTATGCAGTATTCATATATGCTATCGTTCGTCCATGTAAATGTTGAACGGAGTGAAATATTTTCGATTGCGTCTGGGTTGACGAAGATGAGTGCGAGTTCCTAGTTTGGTTTTAGAGCGGTTAAGTAACAATCCTGGAATAACTGAATAAAAAGTTCAAAATTTCCTTAATTTACTGGAAGGATCTGCGCACGCATTTTCACCTGGCTAGTCTACAAGATTGTACTAGTAACGAGGGAATGAAGCCCGAGAAGCAGGAAATCCTGGGAATTATAAATACACTGTGGTTACGCGATGTGCTTAAAGTACACAGGTGTCCGAGACAAGATCGTTAGCGCCCAATGACGCTGAGCCACTGCGCTGTGCTGCTGTACTTAGTTGCTCATGTACATATGCGCTCGGAGAGCTGAGAACTGCCCCTGTCCCGCTATGTACACAGATGAAGATACTTGACCAAAGCTCATGCCGCTAATTTATATGGAAAACTATGGAAAAGTTTTATGAATTTTGAAACTCGAATTTTCATATTTTATGTAGGTAGAAGAGTTTAAAGAATGTGAATAAAGTACAAAGGATGAGAGTTGAAATTTAATTAGTTAGGAATAAATTTAGATTTGAAATTTTGTTAGGTTCAAAGTTTCTATATATTTAATGAAAATAAATTATTAAATATTCAGTCAACCTGTTACATCATTACCGTAAACATTTCTAAACTTGTTAAAATTTTTGGTCTCCGAAAATCGCATTGTAACTACTTTGAGATATACTCACCAGACAAAATGAAATAAAAAATAAAACATGAAATGAGAAGCCGATCATAAAAAATTCATTTAATCTTATTAAAATAATAAGATTTTATGAACAGTGTAAATATCCAATTGTATACTTATATCGAAAACATTAATTATCGCCGTTAATGCATGATATTGCATAATATACGCTTTATATTCATTCAACTTAATAAAACCCTTATTCCTTTTCCTTCGCATATAAAACGAGACTTTCTCAATCTCAAGCAAAAACGTCCGACTCCAGTTGCGCGAGAAAATACGTGCTCGCAGATTTAAGAGCGACAACTGGCCGCTGCATTAATTCCGTCTGAACTTCCTCGTTCTTCGGATCCTCCCGAGAATCGCGAAGCTAGCTGACGTGCCGCTTGCTCCGTTGACACTACACGAACACTAGATTAACGCGTAGCCCATCCGCGTGTACGCACCGGGGCAACATTTATACAAGTGCGCCTGCGTACACGCATGAACGATAAAGGACGCGCATCACTTATGCAAATCTCCCGGGGGAGAAAGACAGAGAGAGAGAGATACAGCCCGAGAGAGTGCGGCTATCGGTATTAATATCAGCGAGCTCTGAGAAAAGCTATAAGGCGAAGAAAAAGTAGAGGAGAGCAGGAAGAAGGAAGAGCGCGTACTGACTGTGGAAAATAGAGGCAAACGACGATCGGAGCCGATATTGACTTGACTCACTGGGAAAAGAGACTAAATTGAAATTTACAAGGAAGGGAGAGTCGATGCGAGCTGGAGGCTTTAAAAAGGTTTTAAGCCAGGCTCTTCTCATCAGGGAGAGATGGTATGTAGGCAAGCGGCCTCAGTGAGCTTTATTGCTAATGAATTTTGATCGCTCGTAGAAGTGTGATTCCTCATTGCGGGCACACAACGGCTTGCTGCTACTTTGAGCTTAAGTTTGTATTTACAGTTTTGTTTAATTGACGAAATGGTCTTTGCGTAGGCACCGTGTGACAAAAATGTTTTATTGTGGGTAATGTAATATTATGTAATTTATGTAAACGTCATGTACTATTTCAACTATGTTAATTTATTGACTATAATAAACGGAAAATTACTGTTAGTTGCAGATTTCATAAATATAAATTAGAAAGTCTAATTAGATATTAATTTCCACTGTAAATGTTTTTAATCGAAACAACATCTTAAAGATACATCAGAAAAAGCGTGACAATAAAGATAAAAAGATAAGCTACAAAATGTTGAGTCTATTTCTATATCATTATACCTCGATCAGGAGTAATTCTACAAATAGATCGTTAAAATATTTCACCAGAGAGTAGCATGAAAGCTGTGACAAGAATCGTCTTGTTAATTAAGGCTAAGTGATAATCTTGTTCTTAAAGTGTTTAAACATTAGAAATGCCGAGCATTCGAGTGCTCCAGAACGTTCAGATCGTCGGCGTCTTTATTTCTATCGTAGTCATCATCTTAATTTCTCAAAGATCCTCGTGATATGAAGAATAAAGTTTTTAGAAAGTCATCCTCTAAAAATATTAAACTTTATTATAGACATGTTCATGAATATTCAATTCGTTTATTAAAGGGAAGCGTGGTAAGTAGATTTTTGAAAAAGAAACTGTGTTTTCGTGAAAGGAAGAAGAAAAAATTGATATAAATCACTCAATCGTCATAAGCATTAATATCTTATAAAATAATGAAGCTTGCAAATATCACGGCTAAATCTTATTTTACCAATTTGACAATAACGTATTGTTACTCGGATTACACAAAAATCAGAACTCATCGAAGCAGACCAATACGTCAACTTAAAATAAAAAAAGGAAATAAATCCACCCTACCAACCGGTAAGCAGCCACACGCACTTGAAATAATAAAAAGGCCCTTTTAACGGTGAGCCCTCGCGAGCTAATACGCATACTTTAGCAGCGCGGAGACGGGGGATGGGAGGACACATTTAATTAGTTTCCCACAGAGCCAGTGGGATTTATTATTAATAACGGCAAGCCGACTAGCTCGCTCTCTCGCGCGTCCTCTTAATATCGGCAAGAGCCACTGCAAGCACAGACGCGCGCACGGAAATACTCAAAATAGAAGGCGGCGATCCTCGTCGTTTCGATCTCGCGATTAATTGCGCGACGCGCATAGGACGGCGACAGAGCGGCGGCCACTGCTGCTCTATAAAAGATCGAATGAAATTGCTCCTGGAAAAGCCTTTTCGCATATCCCACAGCGGCTGCAACCTGCCGAGCTCGCGCTCTCCAGGCTCGCCAATAATTTATTCGATCGATTAGTCCCTCTCTTTCTCTCTCTTTCTATCTTGAGGGAGCTGCATTTCTCGTCTTTTCCCCACTTGGTGGCGAGCGCGGGCGCGTATATATAAATCCAAAAGGATATGGTGGAGGAAGGGAGGGAGAGCGCATAGGAAGGTGGCGTCTTGGGCGCGCTCTCATGGCTGTTTAGCTCCCCTCTTTATCGGCGGCACTATCTGCGCCGCGCGCCGGCAGATAAAATAATTGACGTTAAGAGTTAGCGCGCGAGCCGCCATATGGGGGGGAATGCAGCGCGTGCCAAGTGCAATTAAAAGAATACAGCGCGAACGCCCGCATAAATTGCGAGAGAGCTCGGCTTTTGCAGCTTCTTTCTTCTTGCTTTCTAAGTGGGGAGGGGTGGATTTTTCATGATTCGCGGCTCTATCGCGAGGCCCAAGGTCGTTGTGGGAATGAAGAAAAAAGCGATTGCGCGTTTGGGAATCCAGTGGATTCTTGTTGAATGTGCTTGCTTCGAGGTGGTGTATCTGATTTAAGAGATGGGGTTGTACTCTAAGATACAGTTTTTAGGTAAATATCTAATTTTATAGAAGTAAGAGTTTTTTAAACAGAGTAGAATGTAGCTGCCATGTTTGGATTAAAGAGTGATTTTATTCTAGAAATCAATTATAAAAATGTAAATGTATTGGAGTAATTCCGCAAGTATCAAAACGTATACAATGAAAAAAAATATAAGCTGACATCTGTATTAAACTATTCTTTACAACACAGTCAAATTCATTTATACTTTACAAAAAACCCGTGGCATATACGTAAACAAAAACAAGTAAATCACTTGAATCATAAGTTTGAATTTCCCAAATTTAAATTTATAAAAATCATAAAAAATTATTTGAAAGGTATATAATAATTTGTATCCAGGCCCTTATCGGTGACGAGCCCCTCAAATAGAGCTACCTATACGACTTCTAAATTAAAGCTCTCGACTGGCTCCGGCGGCTATTCTCGATCCTCGGCTCGCTCGGCCCTCGAGCATGCAGTAGCCGGCAGAGGAGAGCCAGTCCCTTGATTCACGAGGGAACATAACCCAACCGTTTGACACAAGCGTCCCGCGCGCTTGAGCCAAGTATAACTGTCGCGCTAAGGGCGCGCCCTGCCTATATACATGAGGACATATAAGTTGCTCGTCTCTCCGGCTCGTTTTCTCTCTCTCTCGCTCTTTCTTTCTTGAGGTTACTAAAGTCACCTGATGGATGAGGAAACGTTGATCTTCTTTTACTTTTTTCACCGTTTGGACTTTTCGACTTTATTTACGAGCAGTTCATCAACTGGCTAAATGATTTAATAAATCAATAAGGCAACGACCGCTGGGACGCTCCTACGTCTTTATTTTTCAAACGCACTTGCTTGCCTTGTTTCGTTAGTTTCGTGCTTGCCTGCGTCTTAAAGTGCGTTGACAGGTACGCGTCCGGGATCTGTCTTTCTACATAGTGTAGATTTTACATAATCGAGTATTTTATAGAAGGTAATTAGTTCAATAGATAGCCTATCTTGATAATGTCAATGTTGGTAAAGAATCATCGATTTTTAATTTAACATATATTTTTGAATTTCTATAAAAAAGTAGTTAATAGTCATACTTAAAACTACATTACAAACTCGGCAATAGAACCAATAATAGAAATTAAATAATGATTCCTTTGAATCATTTAAAAATTTATAGATACTTCATTCTATTTCGGTTCCTACTTAAAAATCAGAGAATAGCCCTAATCTCTAACTAATACCAGCCACCAACGTCAGAATACCTTTTACAATTACATATCAAACCTACTTCTACCTTACAATCATTTTGTTCAGACACTTAGCCCGACATTACAACGCTATTTACTAGCAACTCTGCTTTAGGGTGCAGACGATGCCGAGCGCGCGAAATCGTATACATGTACGGTATTATATAGTTTGATAACCGGATTTGTCACGGCCAAACTGGATTTACGTTAGGAAGGAGGCGACGCGTAGCCATAGTGAAAGACATCTAGGTATTCGCAAGCAGACCGAGACTTCGTAATGTGTGCGCAAATAGTATTGTTCTAATTATGGTTCTAGGGTGTAATGAAAAGGGTGATTGTTACTTACGTGTTCGTCCACCGAGTACGTCAGCTCGCCGTCGTCGTACAGCACGAACCACCGACGCTGCCATCTCTGAAATAGACAGAACGAAAGATTAGTTATTTTTCAAATTATTAATCGTACTATTTATTTATAGCAGTAGGTTCTTATAATTGATTTGTCGTGAAACTGTGTTTAGGGAGAAAGTGTTTACGGTGTTTAAAACACCTATCTTTATAATCAACTTTAAGAAAAATAAACATTAATTTAGGCTTAATAATCCTGCAAAGTTTGGTTAAATTAAATAGTATTTTTCAACTGGTTAGTCTCATAGTTACTTTTATTTTAATTATAATATTTATAGTTATTCACCGTTAAATACATAATTAGGTCAAGAAAAACAACTTATTCGCTGTAGCAAGTTTCCTTATCTTATTGCTAATAAAACTATAAGTAATGAGAAGTAGAGACAAATGTACAATAACATCAGCTACAAAAACGTGATCCAACATAGGTCGGAAGTCAGTAGAATAAATATTTTTGCTATCAAGCAAAACTACAGACTAAAATTCGTCCACGCAACCAAACTGAAAACCCAAGAATCCAAAAGCCTCAATCCTTATCAAAAATCTCAAAAAGTCAAAAAAATAAATCGCGCCAGAGTCTGGCGCAAGCCTGTCAGTCGAAAAGACGTCCGAAGCGAGCGAACCTTATGGAAATGCCATGCAGCTTCGTGACGCTCTTCTCCATACCTCTGCCGTAATACTCGTCAGAATACGTTTCTGTGCCTCATACTTGGCCGCTCTTCAAAGCCAGACCGCCAGACGATCGCTCATACACGCACATATATACACCTCCGGCTCCACCCATCAGTATGCGCATAGCTTAAGGATCCTCCTGGCGGGTGCTCCCTTCGCCGACTGAATATTTATTCTTTGACACTCTGTCCCTTGCTGCCCGTCTCGCAGGGCTTTTATAACCAAATCGCGGCCCTCTGGGAGATCGGCCGGCGCGATAAAGCCGCTGACGTTGACGAAATCGATCTCGCCGCGGCGATATGTACGAGTATATTTATCTCCGAGTTAGCCTCCGTAATGGCGAGAATTCTCCGTTTCTCGCACTTTATTAAGCAAAGCGACTCGCTCTTTTCCCTGTATCGCACGCATCCGCAATTTCAATGGCCCCTGATAATGTGACTCGCTCTCTATACGCGAGAGTCGAGCTGGTGTGCGCGCCTGCGCGCGAGCGGCGCTTGATTTATGGACATGCCGGCTCGCTCGGACACTATATAAATTTTCGTCCTTTTTTTTTCACTTTCGCGCGTATGTGTATTTCAGGAATTCCGTGCAAACTATCGGCTTGGAGCGCGAGCGCGCTATTGGATTATTCATTTATTGTTCGCCGTAAAAGGATCACGAGGCCGCGGGCTGCAAAAGCTGCGGAAATTCTTTTGCAGCTTTCTGCTCGCCGAATATTCGATCGAGAAAGCTACCTTGCGGGGAGAAAAAACTTGATTTTATTCGCAGCGGCTGTGAGTAGCTCGGAAATCCGATTCTTCTGGATTGTGGTTGGCAGGGTCTGGTAATGCTCACTTTCTGCTCTGCTGACCAAGTTATTTTTTGGTTGTAAAAAAAACGGACTTCGATATATGCAAATTTAGAATCCAGTTGCAAAATTTTAAGCCAATATTCCAGAAAGTTTGAGAATAGCATATAAAAAAAATTTCAGATTAGTATAAGCTAACTGAAAAATTTGATTAGATAATATCTCCTTCTTGCAAAATTTGAGATGATACCTTTTTAATCTCTACCGATATTTTGAATTAATGATCTGAAATTTTGCACAAAGATTAAGTGTAACATTGTGAAATATGACAGCTTTCTTTTATATAAGAAATAAACAATGAAAAGTACAAGGAATTTCTTTAAAATTTATATAGTTTGAAATACTTTTAATTCAAAATTTGTTCTAATCTAATAAAAGTTTAATCAAAGTTTAAGTCTATCGTGTTCCACTTGTAGTTTCCCCTTCCTATTATCATCTGAATTCGAACTTTGTATTGATTTATTAACAACTGTTATGGATTATTAACAACTGTCAACAATCATAAACAATAATTAAGAAAATTTCAACACCATTATAATCCCTCCTATTCCATCATACTTATGAAAGTATACGTCTTCTACAACACCCATGCTTAAAATCCTCAAGCTCACTTCCGAGCTTTCGCCTCGTCCTTATACCCCTCCACCACAACGGAAACCGCACCAACTCCACAAACGCTTGACAACTAGCCTCACGTATAGGTCAGAGCATCGAACCAGCAGCAGCGCTACGTGTTTACGGAATAGGGCGCTGCGCTTAGACTATAGGTATGCGGCCATGCGGCACAATACGCGCGTGCGGGCATGTCGCATTGTATGCTAATGCCGCTTGCGCGCCCGCAAGCGCGAACTTTATGCTAAGCTAACGCGCCCGCGCGCGCGCGCCAAAGAGTGAACGCCCTGCTATGCGGAGCGATGAAGATGGAAATGAGTTTGCGCGTGTATATGCCGCGAATAACGCGCGGGAATGACGCTGGAGCGGCTGCTGCAGCTATTATTTTAAGCTTAATGGTGAGCCGAAATTAATTTTCGACGAGTGGTGGAGGCTAGGTAGCTAGGCACGACTTCACCTTTGGCATCGAGTGATGGTAAAGAGGGGGTGGAGAGGATGGTAGGATGGGGACTAATGTATCAGTTTAGGTCTGTGAGTTAATTTATGTTAAGTATGTAAGCTTTGTGAGTCGGTACCGATGTAGGTATGGGCTAGCTAATATTTGCACTATTCTGAAGTCTATTTAGGCAGGATTGAGCATTTGCTTTGAAGTTAAAGAAACTGTTTTTTAGTAGATTAAAGTTCATGGATTTTCGATGCCCAACGTTTGGTATTTGTTTTTGCGTCGGTCTTTCTCAGAGATATTTGGACAATTTTAATGTCTTAATTAAAAACAATGATATATTAATGAGAAAAATTCATCGGAGTATAAGCAATGCTTTGTACTTTAGACTTTTGTAATCATATTCATAACTTACAATTAGTCATATTCAAAGTATTTATCTTTTCCAAACCTATATAAAGAAATAATGACAATTACCGAAAATGAAGATGTTTTATGATTGTGTACACAGCGTTTTTGTTGCCAGAAATAATATTTTATATTTACCGTCCTTAATATCAAGACATATTCTTGCAGACGTTCTTGTCACTAAAATCAATAAAGATTACAATAACTCTTCTCAATATTGTCCAAATAATTCCACAATCTCAGTAATATATTTGTAAACCTCTGTATATTAAAGGGCAATCATTGCCCGTTTAAATAAATAAAATAAAATAAAAATAAAATATAACGCTACAGATCGGCTTTACATCAGCTGACTAAAATATATACGAACGAAAGAGAAAAGAGTGCGAAGAATAAACCAAAGTAAGAATCAGAGATCGCAAGAGGAAGAGAGGCAAAGCCATGCAACAAGAAGCACATACATCACGAAACGAACCTTCACTGCCGCATAGGCAGCCGACGCGGAGGCTAGATACACGGGGGAGTCGCGGAGAAGGTGCGTTCTCGCCAGCCGCCAAGCGCTGCG
Source organism: Eupelmus urozonus (assembly GCA_900480035.1). NCBI lineage: Eukaryota > Metazoa > Arthropoda > Insecta > Hymenoptera > Eupelmidae > Eupelmus > Eupelmus urozonus. The sequence continues at coordinate 94,580 of UELX01000153.1, read as the reverse complement.
ATGACTTATTTGTACGGGCTCGGAAAACTAATAGATAGACGAAGGTGCAGGTACCGTTGCGAAATCGCGCGGAAAGGGGAAAGGCAGCGCGTGTGCCTACGTACATACTCACACATACGCACAGACGTACATATATACACACAGACACATAGGCCCTATCTTCATCTAGTAATTATTCAAGCGAGAGTGCGCGGCTGAACCTGCAGCTGTCCCGCGCGTGGGAAGATCAGAGTCCGCTGCAGGAGAGGAAAACAGGAAGAGGGCACAGCCGATGCTAGGCGACGCCTATAAGCGGATGATGATACAGCCCGCCCGAAACGCAAGAAGAGAAAGCGCGCAGCGAGCAGTTAGTCATTTTGGTGCTTTATACGCCCACTCCTTGCGATCTCTGACCTTCGAACCACGCGCGTTGCCCCATTTCTGAGCGCCGGTCTTAAGCTTTGAGTGCTCTATATGTCTTAATGCGAGGTGAATGATGTATATTTGGATTTGCGTTGTGGCAGTGGCGAGACAAGTGCTTTTTAGGTTGATTTATGGTCTGTAATGTACGCTTTAAGTAAAAAGTTATAGGCAGTTCAAAATTCTGATTTTTCGTGAACGAAATTTTATTTAAGGAATATTACAATGAGTATAATTTGTTTAAACATAAATCTTTAAAGAACGATTGAAGCATATAATATTGATAAGGCAATTAATAAACTAGTATAGCGAAATCATAAACAAAAATTCACATAAGAATAAAAAAATTTCACTGATAAGGCAACAACTTTCTTCAAAGTCCTCTTTCACTTCAGAAATTTAACTTTAAGACTTTCTCTCAATTATCACAATAGGCATTGAAATCTTCATTAATTCTAAAAAACTAAGCTCGTGCGCATAAAAGAGCCATATTTCTATAGTCCCCTATATTATGTGTCAGTGCAGAGTTTTAATTATACAAATATTGGATACATAAAATATTTATTACAGTAATCGATCAAAAATTTTTGTTTCGGCACGTGCTAGTCGATATTTTTCAAATGACATATTAACACTATCTAAAATTGATATTTCGTACCTTTACAAATGCCAGTCAATTACTATCACCAATCGACAACAATTTAACAATATAATGTCAAAACATCGAATCTCTCCTCCCTCCACAAAACATATACCCTCAACTAGGACCGGCCTAGGAAAACGTTGTCTGGTACAGGATCAAGATCGACGCTGGACTAGTGCGCGCGCGGTCGTTAGCACCGCGGAGCCTCAGAGCGTCGATCGGTGCGTGCGTGCGCGCGTCTCGTTCCGGTCCGACTCGTTCGTCCGCTCTCTCGTCCCCGATGACTCGCGATTCTCGCGAATAATAAAAGAACGCGAAAAAGGCTCTCTCTCGTCGCGCGCTGTGCTTAGACGACGTGTACACGCGGGCGTGTCGTGCGTGCGCCTTTCTTAATCGTTGTGTTAAACAATCGGGATGTGATGCTTGGACGTTAAATTTTAGAGAATGTTTTTGAGATTAGAGATTGGAGGGTGAGTTATCTGTTGACGTCTTGTAAAATAGTTTTGTGCTTGGTTATATGAAAAATAGATTTAATTGGAAACTTATTACCAATAGCATAACTTGGAACTTGCAATATCGAATTCTTTTGCAAGATATCTGAAAGATGGATGGATTTGATAGGAAAGTATCAAAGTGTAAAATAAAGAGAACTTCGTGGCGCTCTAGATCGTAAAAATTCAGAAAAGGTAAACTATTATTCTCACGAAGAGTGTTTTATCTCGAGCGTGAAACTCACGCAGAAAAGATGCAAATCCACGTGGAAAGCGAAAGTTGACCCGCGAGATTCAAGCGAAGCCGTTGAGTGCACGAAGGTGCAAGGCCAACCTCGGATTAATTAACGAACTAATGATTGACTTGGCGTAGGGTTAAGGTGTTACAAAGAGTATATGAACGGTTATTCAGACCTTAATTGTAGGTAGAAGAAACAGGTCAACCCAAGATAAGATGAGCTGCATATCGATTTACTCATTTCATGATTTTCTCTGCCCGTCCTCGATTTAACTTCTCTTCTAGTGATTTTACGCGCTTTATAAGGTCTCCAATATAAGACATCGATAGAACTAATTTTTAAATCGAATAAAAATAATCGGTTCGTTCTGATTGGGTTACACTGTTCTTGGACTAACGGCATTGAATATGTATTTTTATATCGGGGTGACCATGACTCATTAAAACATAACATTGTATTTGAAAAGAAAGTAATGAATTGACACTGTATTAGCTCATTCGCATATACCATTGTTCAGTATCTATCTAATTGTATGATCTACACGTTTGTTGAGCTTATTACATAAATGTTTTAGTCATCGTTGCTTGCAGGCTACTGCAAGATAAGATAGATCCCCGAGTTTACTTTTTATATCTTTTGCATGATTTTACGCAGCGTAAATGCTGAGATGACACATTCATTGAATAAAATTTTGTTCGTGAATTTTATCTATATCAGAAAATCTGTCTGACCAACTTTAACAGTTTAGCACAAAAAGATCTTTGCGATGATGAAAAGCATGTTTGAATTCTCGAAGATATATATGCTTGAATTTTGAATAATATTTTGATTGGACATTTGCAAGTGTGGAAAATTTGCTCTTTATTTGTCTCATCATCAGCTGACTGACGAACAAAGAGGCGCTCATGTCAAGTGGCACAAAAAATTGCTCGTATAGTTTATGTGTGGGCACTAAGTTTTTTTTTGTTTGACAGTGACGAAAGATAAGATGATTTCATTATTCTGATCTGGCTAAAAGAAGTCAGGGTCATGTGTGAACACTTGAGAAGGAACGTATCCTGCTATACCTAAGCAGCCCATAAAGAAAAAAAATATTAAAATTGTTCTATTCACATAATAGAAATAGCGCTTAAAAAATTTTTCTTTAGTTTAAAAAGCCTTGCAATTACAATACTGTATCCTGATTTTTTTTGAATAACTTATATGTATTATGTCTTTCATTAATTCTTCCGACATATAGTATGGTATATAAAAATGAACCTTCACATCCATTAAAATGATTATAAAGTATAAGTATAAATAAAATGCATACAATTTGAAGCGGAAATAACTTATTTTTTTTTTTTTTTTAATCGCCAATGAACTTTAAACAATTATTATCTCTCAGATATTAAAAAGTTTAAAATTTATTTTACTAAAGAAACGAAAGAAATAATTAATATTCCCCAAAACAAAATCCCAAACAGATAATTCAATAAAGCATGAAGAACCCCCAATCAAACACGGTTACAAACGAGACAGTTCACGAGTTTACCCTTACAACGGCAAAGGCCATAAAACGCGTGTAAAGCCGTAGGGAGCTGGTTAAAGACGGAAACGCGCGCAGAGAGAGATCCGAAGGAGGCGAGGGCGCAGGGCTTTCGCAAGTTGCAGAAGCGAATCATAATTTGCAATGACAAGTCTCTGACCGCCTCCTCTCTAATAAATCCCGACGCACAATGCAAGTCCCTCGTTTGAATCGCCACATTGCAGGCTGCTCCTCGCTCTCGCCGCGGCTGAACAATGGCTTCTTACTTCTACTAGGTAAATTGACTGGGAAATAAAAGGCGCTGAGCGAGGAAAGGGAAAGGAGGCACTAATAAAGGTTTGTGACCAGATTGTATGGATAGGAGATAAAAGTTTGCCGAGAAGGAAGTAAGTATTTATAACATCGCGGCTTATCAAGACTGCGTTTCGAAACAAAGAATATGCGTTATTCTATGATTTTTATGAATTACGTTGTATTGTTGGACTATGGAATTTCAAATGGAGATTCATTTGTTTATTTTAACTGCTATCTGGTTTTATTCTAGTCAAGTTGTTATGGATATAGTACGACGAAACTTTATAAGAAATTGTTTAATTCGAGGAGTGCTACAGTTGTCTTAAACTTGTTTAAATTTAAATTAAATTGTTTTCTCTGCAGTGACGACTTGAAAGCACCGTTTGTCCACCTTATGGGTATAATGTCATGACAATCTTGCATCTGAGGTAGAAGAAACTACAATAAAATGTCGCCTTACGACCTCTGCGTGCGTTCGAAAACTTACTTTAACAGTTAGCAATTCATTTTCTGGTACAACATTTTTATCAAACTTATCTTCTTACCGTCACTGTAAATAGCCTCATTTTTCTGCAACATAATGCAGACACAAGTTAATAAAATCATTATAATTGATTTTTTTTCAAAAATTTCTCCAGTATGACAATTTAGAAATGGAAGTGCAGAAGACTACTTTATCTTCTACACTCCAATTCCTAAACTATCAATAACCCAACAGATTCAATCAAACAGCGTCGGAAGAAAGCGAAGTTAAAAAAGAAAGTGAACAAAGAAAAAAGAACACAGAAGCCAGAAAGAGAAAAGCACACCAAGTTCCAGTAATAGTTCGTCGGCAATAGCTGGCAGGGACACGTCCATTGTTATCCCTTGGCAAACGCATTATCCTCTTCCTGCTGGCGCGCGCAGCCCTGACTTCTTGGCGCTCGTTTCTCGCGCCAGCCCCAAGTATTCGCATAATTCTTCTGCTCCAGCTCCTTTCCTCCACGCGCCGCCGGCGCAGATACCGCGGCTCTAGCATAAGCCAGGGGAATTCAGCATCAGGACGGCCTTTGGCAGGTCGAGGCCGCATGCAGACTCTAGCTTGGAGGCATTCTTCTCAGAGAGCGATTCCTAAACTAGGCGGTTTGCTAAGTGTATACGAGTTGGGGTCGTGGAATTTGTGAGCCGGGTGGTTTTTAATTGGGAAAGGTTGATGAGCAAAGCGTTGGTTAGATCATTTTGATGTGACGAAGTAGGATTACGATTGTTGTTTATACAATGTAGAATCATTAGAAAAATGATAAGAATCTTTCAACAAAAATTCGACGTAATAATTACGTTTTCTATACTTTTAATTCAAAAGCATAAACTATCCACACTGAAAAAAAATCTCCCAGCCGGCATATCGCTCCTGCAAAAAAAGGGGCGCGACACGCATTTTATCTTAGGGCCAAAGGCTCGCGGAATGCAGCCTGGGCGGCTCTCCTAGAGCAGCGGCCTCTCGCTCGAGCTAAAAAGAGAGCGGCTCAACCAGCGCTATGAGAGTTTATCGAGAGCGCGCGCGCGGCCTGGGATATGTCCTTGCGAGGACGCGCAGTAAGTAGCAAAGTGTGTAAGGCGCGCCGGCCGGCATCGATGCGCGCCGCAGCGGCCAAAGCGTATCTCGCTGCCGGTATCGAATTGACAAGCTCTCTCGGCCAAAAGTGCAAGACTATAACCGGCGCGCGCTTCTGTCTCTCTGTGTGTATACGGTAGTTGTGGGGATGGCGGTGCGCGCTTGTACGATATGTCGCGCGAAAATTCCTCATGCGCGCACCGCGAATATTTCTGCGCATTCCGTTTATTTTCACGATAACGAAGTTTTATAGATATATGTAGGTATATAAGCGCACTCACGCATATACACGTGGGGCTATGCGTGTTTCAAGGTCACGGAGGCTGGGCGCTCTCGAGTCGCAAGTAGAAAGCTGCCGAGTTTGGTCGGCCGGAATGTTCGATTCTCTTGCAGGTATAGAAATGATTTCGTCGCAAAAAGATTTTAATTAATTTGTAAAAGAAGAGACAATCCTTTATATCAATAGCAATTACGTACCAAATCAAGTATACTTATAGATTAGAATGAAAATCGGTTAATCAACAGACGACAGCGAGCATTAGAGCCTCCTATGAAAATATTTCTCAAAACCCAGCCAGCACTCCGAGTACACCGAGATGACTAATGCAGAAAAGTATAACAAATGCAAGAACGAAACGAGCGCGCGCTCGGCGGCCACGACAAAAGCTCCGGCGATCTGCAGACGTCATCGCTCTCCGGACAATATCGCGCGCGCTCCGCAGTTTGCAAACGGACGCACGACTTCGTCTCTCTACTCCCTCGAGACTCGCTCGTGTCGCTTGCGCATATTGCCGCGGCGAAAATGCACTCTCTCGAAGAATGGATCATGCCCGAGCGCTCGCCGATGCTTATCTCCAGGAGGCCATTCTGTCTCTCGCTCTACAACGACGATCAGAGGAGGGGGGGGGGCTGCTTTGTTTGCGCGCGGGCGCGGGGGAAGATGCATCGCTGTTCCGGCAATACATACGTCTGCAATAGGCGGCCCTTCAAAATAGATCCCGCCGATCGATATGCATTTTATGTACGCTCGTGGGTTATGCGCGTGGAGCGGCGGGAGGCTCGGAGCGCCGTGACAATTCGCGGCGGACAATGCCGGAGCCGAGCGACAAGCGGCGTTAATTGAGCGCGAAGGACTCGTGCGTGCGCGCTGCGAGGAAGAAATTAGCCTTTTTAACGCTCTTTAGGTCGCGGCACTGATTACGATCGTTTTAGAGCCCGCCTCGGACGCGGGTATAGGTGTGGGTACACCTACGCGAGCGGGCTTGTTAGATAACGAGCTTGAGTTATGCTTCTGCTAACTGAATAATGCGCCGGGTGAGCGTTTTCAAGTAGAACTTTGAACTTTGAATGGTGCGTGTGATTTACGCTGCGATTTTGCTATAAATAATATTTGCTTAACTCTACGCCTGCGTGATCGACGTCACGATTTAGCAAGCGGGCTAAAGACCTATCCTCTAAACCGGCAAAATCAACAATCGCACTACTCCTGAAATAAATATCTATTCATAAATCGGCCGATCTGATTAAGCGACGATATCTCACTTAATCAGATCGACCTCTTTACACATAGAAAATACGTCTCTTGCCCAGCGCGTGTCTATACGCGACGTGTATACATCCACTCCAGCGCACAGCGAACCGTGTTGAGAAACGATAAAGAAAAAAAAAGCGCGCTGGAAAAGCTGCGTTTGTGTATATACATACGCACATATGCTTTTTCCACGGGCGGCACGTACGCACGAGAAGGAAGGTTATTAAGCGCGACTATTCTCGGTGCGCGCGTGTATACGCCTATGGAGGCCTTGCTCCAGATCTATCAGAAGCGTTTAGAGAGCCGATCGAGAGACGCGCACTTGTACAGCAGCCGAAGCTTATTCCGTAGCGCTTGAGGTGTCGGGATTAAGCGTAGGACTATGGGCTCTTTCATAAATAATTCGCGATGTGCAGTGCCGGGGATGCGCGGAGCTGCTGCAGGTGCAATTAAAGACGTTTAACGGTAGAGGGAGAGGGAGTTAGATTAACGATCCGCGAAGTGTTGCGTAAAGCTGCAGCTAGGAGATCGAAACATTCCAGAGCCTAAGAGACCGCACTTGGAATCACCGTCTTTTTTACAAGAACCGATCATCCGAGCTTTTTCAGTTATACAGTGCGGAACGAGTCGGAAAATGGAAAACGTCGCTTGGCCGATTACGCAACGGCAGGCGAAAAAACAAACAGGCTCTCGGCGGCGCGCCTTTCACTGCGCGCTGCGCTCATAAATGCATGCAGACATAAGTGCGGCCATATAGGTGACACGTAACATCCTCTACATTTACAAAAGCCGTATTGCATACTCCGTCGTGTGGCACAACTCGCTCGCCTCGCGCGAGCGAGCCAGTCTTTTCCATGGTAATGACATGGGCGTCTCGGCTTGTGCGCCGCGCGATAAAAGTACACTCGCGAGTATAGACAGAAACAGAGGGAAAAGGAAACGTTCCCCCTTTCCTATACGCCGGGCCGCCTTATACATACCTGCGCTGCTACACGTGTACCACGTATCCGTAGAAATCGCAGAAAGTCGGCGAATGGTTACGTACTCGCGGGACTAATCGGCCGGGGAGACATGAAATAGCTCTCATTGTGAGAGCGCCGCGAGAGGAGCTAAGCTCGCTCTGGGATGGTAATTAAAAGGCTAAACTACTTAGCGCCGATATATAGGCCAGCGCGGGAAAACTCGCGAGTCGTGTAGGCGGCTGCACAGACGCCGAGGAAATCTAGCTTTAATAGTGAGATAGTCGTTATTTTTTATCATATAGATAGTTGCGGGATATCGAACATGAGCAGCTCGTTAAACAGGCGCGCGCAGTGCGATATATACTTGGGAATGGTATAATAAAATCGGCATTCCGTATAGGAGAGTCATTTGTCCTGCGTTTCATAAAACTGTCGTTACGGTATATAAGACACAGGTGCAGTGTGTAGTTTGGCTCGCCGGTCGAGCTGTATATGCAGCTTCCCGTTTCTCGCGCGTTCGCGCTGCTATATATGAGCGTTTCGTCTGTGAGCTTACTGTCTTATCTGCGTACACGAGCGTCGAGAGACTAGTACATTGGCGTTCTGTGTAATTAGACTTATGGATATGCGTGTTTGTTCTTCTGGGAATCATTGAGCGTTTTTTCAGTTGGGTTTAATTAAGCGCGTGCTCGTGGTATCACTTTCGTTAATTTGAAAAAAGGCAGGACTCTAACGATTGATAAGGATAGTTTCGGCATGTGCTGGAAGTTCATATTAAAAAATTCTTTAATAGTTATATAGTCAAACTTAAAAAAAAATAATAAAAAGAAAAACAAGAAAAAAATACATTAAGATCTATTCATTTTTATATGTATAAAATAATAAATAACATTATTTATTTAAATTAGTGCAATACTCCTTGCAGAAATCACCAAAGAAAGTAAATATACGATCCATCGCCGCTACTAAAACAGCAAGAAACATGTAGCGGCAAAAATGTCATAAAACAAGAAGTCACCAGAGGACACTAGAAGGTAACAGTCTATAACCAGACACCCCCCCCCCCCCTCCATCCAGTCGCTCGACACAAGGCGTAATTTGTCCTGTGGGTAATCGGATAAAGCCAATGAGTTATCGAATTAGAAAGGCTTCAAGCGTTGACAGAGTCAAATCGGTACCAGCCTGTCCGAGATCGACAACGAGGGAGAGAGAGAGAGAGAGGAAATTGACCTTCGCGGCCGACTTGTCCGCGTCTATCGCAATGTCGAGCTAATGCTACAATCCGCGCTCTCTCGGGCTTCGCCTCTGCACAGAGCCGTATACACACACCAGCAGCAGCAGCAGCAGCAGCTCTCGGCACGGACGAGCGTGAATATTGCCACACTGACAGCTGCGCCAGCTGAACGCTCCGGCTAAACAATATGATTAGCCAACGTTAAACACGCATAACTCGGCGATTGCGCATAAACGGGAGGAATATCGACGGCACGTTCGTTAGGTGACCGGAGTAAGAAGGCTTCGTTAGATGGATTACGATTGTTTTTTCTTTTTTTTTTTTTGCGTTTTTTGTAATGCACGAGAGCAGCGATCGTGCTTAGAGTATTACCTTTTCAGATGGAAATGTCGTAATTGACTTGTGGGATTAGTGTAATTACGCTATTGAAGAGAGTCGTTGGCTTGGTTCGATCGCTGCGAGATGCACGACTAATGGTTTTCAGAAAATTAATTTGCGAATGGAAGATTATAAGGAATTGCTTTTTTTGAAGTGCGGTTTTGATGCGGGTGAAGCGCGGCTTGTAAGGATAGACGCGGAATGAGGTAAATCGCTATTTGTTATTATGAAAAGCTGGGATAATATCTTGCTTGAATGAAATGTTGATGTTTTATTTAAAGAAAACAGGAATGAACAGAAAACAATTACTTATAATTGGATATTAAGATTCTTTTGCGTTCTTACTCAATTTATCGGTGCAAACAATTAAAATTATGTCCGTACAAAGATTGATTTCATAAACCAAAGAAAATAAAGAAATTAGTTCTTATATTGAAAAAAAAATGACGATGATGCCTACGTTTTAAATTTACACTTAACAACAACGTGATAATCCTTGATGCATGCCGGCGATTCACTAATTATCTGGTAACGTATTTAATATAATGCAATTTTATAACTTTATTATTTTATTTATATTGTTTTTTGTACTTGAAATTTTTTTAACACTACCGTATTAAAATTGAAAAAACATTTAAACTGTTATATTATTTATTTGCTCATTAACACTGGTATAAAGTATATCAACAGCCCATTGCAGACCTTCTCACTATATACCGAATCATCAATAAAAAAGTAAAAGCCCATCCATTATTAAATTCTTTCCCCTGCAAAAATCCCAAAAATTTTCATTGGAATAACTCAATAAAACGGTAACATTAATCCGATTCAGATCAAAGGACGCCTACGACATTCCCGAGTATATACCCAAGCCTCGGAAGAGAAGTGCGAAGGAAGAAGGAGAGAGAGACAAAGCTGGAAATAGAAGCAAATCGAGCGGCCCCGCGCGACGAGAGCGGAGCGAGCTTTTAATTAATAAATTCCCAGTAATAAATGTGCCTCCGCCGGCGACTGACGCTGATTACGCGACGGAGTCGCAGAGCAAAGCGCGCGCTGCGACGATGCGCGGCTTTGTCTTCCCTTTTAAGTGTATTCCTCTTCGCTTCGATCTCGACACGTATAATTGCATGGTTAACGATCCGGCGCGAAGCTGCCAAGACAATATGCGCAGCGCGAGGCTGAAATTTTTGCGCGAGCGTCGCTCTTTTGTAAAGTTTGATCATAAATAGTAATAGGGTGCTTGCAACTTTTGCATATTGCCAAAATTTGATAGCTGAAATTCTTGGGATATTTTTTTAAATTTATTGATTTAGTTCAGTTTTTGTGATTCAAGCATTTTCTATAAATAGCATACGTCAACCGTACACCAAGAGCCAGCGTAATTCACTTGTCATAATCGTGCCATTCCAATCGATCAATTATCCAATACACGAGCCCATTTCACAACTTACATAAGCCCCGTAAATCTACGAATTAGACAAAACCGTCAGCGCAATTGATGTCCCACTAACGGCCGATTGATAGCTCCTTAAAAATGTCAAATGCAACTGAAAGCCGGCGCGCGTGCTCCAGAAGCGTTAATAAATTCAATCGTCGCGCGGAGAGTGGACCGCCGGTCGAAAGTAATCTTGAGTAGGGGCGCAGGCGCGCGCGTCGGCAATCAAGTCTCATTGAATTCGATTGCACAACGCAACGAGCGACGATGCGTGCTTTAATGAAACGCCAATAAAGGATGGCGCTTTAAGAGTAGAGGGACGTGGTGAGGAGGGAGAATAATGTTGAGTTGTGTATTCTCTTTCTCTCTTTTGATTAATAATTACGCTCGACGTGTGGGATAAGGTGGGGGAAATCGTTTAAGGGGTAATCAAAGGACACGTGTCGCGAAACAAGTGAATGTGGATGTGTACGTCGTAGAAGGCATTATTAAGAAGGAATGGATGGATTGAGGTGTTTTGAAAGCTGTGTATGGGGAGTGATTAAATTTTGTAAAAATGTTGTGATTAATTTTTAATTGCTTAGAAATTGTATTTTATAAACTTCTTGAAGTGTAGGTACCTTTTAATAATTTGTGACTAAATATTAATTGCCATTAATCATAAAAACCATAAAAACGTAAAAACATTTTATAGTAAATATTTAGTAATTAATTAAATTTTTATCAAATTAATCCTTTTTATATTTAGTGACAATCTTTCTTATTACTCTAATAAATTATTTACAGCAGGTAGAAAGTAATATATAGAGGTATTACTCTCAGAGCTCCATGTAATTTTGGTTCAGATTACTTTTGATTAAACTTTTTAAACAAAAGAATATTTGATAAAAATAATAATATATACTCTGATTTATAGATTTTGATTCGATTAAAATTACCTAACATGCAAAAAAGAAAGTTGACTATCTTAAGAATTAAACCCTTTAAATCTATTGAAGCACAGTCAGATGTCTAGAAGGCAAACGCTCGAAGCTAAAATTAATCGCATTCGACTGTAGGGGATGGCAATTCTGCATTGGGTCTTACGCGCTTCATCAATCTACGTTACGGTTCCATTCACTTCGCGCGTACACCGAAATGACAAATAGCCAAAGAATCCATTGCTCCGAATAATTGCTTTCATTCCCAACAAATTGTGTGCGTAAAATGCGAAAAAAGGTGTCAGGTGGCTGTATAATTAATTTTTTGAAAGTATTGTTCAATTGTTGTCCGTGATTGATTGATCAAACCTACAACTTAAAAACGAAAAAGCTTTAAAAAATGAAAAATCAAATCAAATAATAATTTAATAAAGTATAAATAAATAATACTTTTAATAAGAAAAAGATTTCATATCACATTAAGTACTGAACTTCCATACAAAACGAATGACGACAGTCTTCTCGCTTTTTATATTCTCCGAAGATAATTAATTAATTAGCATTTGAGAGTGCAAGTGTAAGCTTATTGCGCGGGCCAGAAATTGCACTGTCGTTCCGCGAATTATGAGTTTATTGTTGTCTAGCCGCTCGTGTGCTTCATGAAATATGAAAATTAATTACTTCTTCTAGAGAGTATGAGATAATACTCGCTCGCGGTGAGTGCATGCTACGAAAATAGTAACTAACGTATAATCGTGTTATTTCTATATTGCCCAGTTCTCTATTATAAATTGAAACGATTTTTGCAATCACGAATACGTATATCTATTCCTAAAATAGTTATAAAATCAATATCCTATAAGACAATTATTAGCACGTTATGTTGAAATATTTTTGTGTTTCTCAGACATCAACGTCTTTCATATTACATGAAAGATAAAGAACGCAAAAGTCTATAAAAAACGTTCGTGCATCAAACCGATAATCGGCACGTCCAATCAATCAACATTTTTAATTAAACCCTCTTCTCTCTATCCTCACACTGCCAATCCAAAGCATTCATCCAGAACAACAACAGCAAACACCAATCATTAAAAAACACAAACCGACAAAGCCCAACATCTTTCCCAACACCAACTTAAAAAAAAAAGCCCTGAAAACTTATTCCCCCTAAGAAAGAAGAGCGTAAATACATCTGACACTCGAGGCCGAGCGCTTTAATTGCCGCGCGGCAACAGCATCCGCGCGCGGCGTTAATTTCCATTGGCACGGAATCAACTAGCTCTCGCACTCGCGCGCTGCGTTCCTATTTCTCGGCCCCGCTCCGATAAGAGGCTGCCTCCGCGGCGCGCAGCTCTCGGACCTTTCTATCCTTTATCTAGGCCTAATTAATTGCGCGCGGGAGCCGAGGAGGTGGTCGGCCCGTGTATATATCTTGGCACGCGCTGTCGAATGAGCCGCGAGAGCTAGGGCCCATGTAGAACGTCCGCGACGTGCGTATATAAGCGAGGAGCGATGCAGCAAGCGCCAAGAGGCAATTAACTTAATTAAGAACAATAAAGGGACGTGCGATAGTTGCGCGCCCGGATTTTTTTTCCTATACGCTGCTCTCGCCCTTGGCTGTATGGAGACGGTTTCTAAGACGGCCGCTGCTTCTTGGAAGTATTAACGTCTTCGGCGCGTCGTCTTTTTTCCGCGAGGTTAGAGACGCTGGGGTTTTTTTGGTTGTGCGTGGAGAGGTCGTCGTTAAAGTTACATGCTGAACGGAAATCTCAGATCAAACATCGCGCTATGGATTTTTATGAAAAAAAAATAGTGAAGTACAAATTCTCGTAGTTTTGGTTTTATGATGACCGCGCTAGAGACTGGAAAAATACTTATAACTAGATCGCCCGAGAGAGAGAGACATACCGAGCAGGCATAAATAGGCTCGAGACTAACGAAAAATGCACATCGAACGGCAACTTTCGCCTGACAATTAGCGCGGAAAATGAATCACGAGCGGCCGCGCGCCGCGCAATTATAAACAGAGCTGTACCTAGGGGGCACTCGCGTGTGCGCGAGAGAAAGAATCGGACTTTTCTAATAGAAAGCCCTCACACAGCTCCTCCAGCTCGCACACAAGCGCCGCATTGTTTTCGCCAATTACACGCTGAAAGTCCAATTGGCGGAATCGCAATTAAAGACAGACTCGCCGCGCGCCGCGGGTATAGAAAAAGTCCCGATGTGTGTTTGCACATGCGGCTAAGTGGCCTCTAAGGACAGAAAAGCCGCGACTTTCTCTCAACGCAAAACTCGTATTTACGCCGGAGAGTGCATATTTGCATTTTTCTACTCGCCGATAACGCGGCAGTTTGCGCCGGCGCGACGAAATAAGAAGAAAGTGCCATCGCGAGATTAGAGTCTCTAGCTTTGGGGGCCTCTCTCTCACGGATGTTCGGCTCTCCAGCTCGAGCGTCTGTTATTACTACTATTCGTCTATGGCCCGCGCGTTGCGGCGGCTGCATTATAATAATTGTGAGAGCGGAATATGAGAGCCGAGGAAAACTGACTTTCTCTGCCGAAGGAAGACGACGCGGAGCCAAGCGGCAGCCTCAATAATGACGATTCCGAGCGTCGCCGGCGCCGCGCGACGAAGTGGCACGAAAAAGCCGCAAGTAATTTTGATTTTTCTATATAGCCGGGGCTCTCAGTTAAGCTGAATGTCATGAGATCCGCGCTGCAGCTGGGTTTGGGTAGAGACCGCCATTTGTGCGGGCAATCTACTATAAACCATATTATTTTAGAGCTGGTGAGATTTTTTTTGGGAAATGTATTTAAAGATTGCGGATTTGTGTTTTTTTATGGGAGTGTGGGTTGGAAAACTTGTTGGTTGGATTATCTTATTAAGTAGTACACGGTCGCTGATTAGAGGTGGACAATGACGAAGTGCACGTTTGACTAGATTTATATTAGCTTTAATAAAAATTTGCATATCATTTCCAGAGCAGGCTGGATTCTGAAAAATCGTTAATATTCAAATTTGCGCAAGTCGATAACGATAAAAAATTGCTTTGGCATTTCACATGCACTATCCTAAAAAATAATTTCTCCGACTATTGTAAAAATTACTCAACGACCACTAAAAAAAAGAGCTATAATTACCCAAAGGCAATAAAACAAACCGCCCCGAGCTTTCCAGCGGGGCAAAAAAGAAATCACACCAGGACGAAAAATAGCGTCGTGAAAATGAATTGTAAAATTAATTGAAAGGTCTGATTGGTTTTCAGGGAAAAGAAGACAATAAAAATAGCAGAAGCAGCAGCAGCAGCAGGAGCTAGCGTAGCGAGCGGAAGGAAGAAGGAAGGAAGGAAGGAAGGAAGAATGGTAGAGGATAAGCTACTCGCGAGCAAGCGAGCAGAAGAGAGAGAGAGAGAGAGAAGGTAAAGGAAGCGCGCGCGCGCGGCGCTTTGCGGGAGCAGCGTGCGCGCGCGAGCCAAGTGGGGCTCGTTCCTTCGTTCGTTCATCTCGGTTCGTCGACCGCGGATGGAATGCGCGAGGCATAACCTACCGTAACAGCGGAGGCAGCTCGCGCGCGCGCAAGCACAGCCCCGTGTGCGTTTCTTGGCTTGTACACAAAAGGCGTCGCGCGCGCGCGCATATTCGAATATAAGCGAGCGAGAGAGCGTGTGCCAAGGAGGGTGGTGGGTTGTAGGGTTGCGCGTCTCGCCCTCGGATACGGGCCAGAAGGATTGGGAGCGATGGGATGATGGTGGGTATTGTGGGGAGGTGGTAAGGCGACGGCGAGGGTTGACGCCGAGTTATTTTGGGGCTGTTCTTTATTGCTTAAGGTTCTTTCGTTTATATGATTTTACTAGAGCCTTAACATTTTGGAGATTACCGTATTGTTATTGTTGCAAGTGAAATTAGAGTTTTAGATGTTTAGAAATAATTGTATTTTATTTATTGAGTTTTTTAAGATGTAACTGGAGCTAAGGGTAATCCTAAGTTTTAACAGTGTTACCCTTTATCGATTAATTAACATATCAATTGATTTTTATTGCGTGACACTTAGCACACACAGGACCGATAATTTTCATGAAACTGTGAAAATAATTATGTTGCAACCAGTTGAAAAGTCGAGTTAGTTATAAATTTGCTCTTTCGATATACCAATTTTTTATTCATTCGTTACGAAAAAAACTCTTAAATTGAGCGTGAAATAAATTTTACTTTATTATCTGAAATCACTTTTGACTTGGGATTTTTCGCAACGTAAGACGTAAATTTCAATTAAATGTATTTCGTAAAAAAATGAGAATGCAAATGATAAGTTACGAGAATACACGATAAGTTTTTCCAATAATATGTTATGATTCGATACTACGTAAACAATTTATTATTGATTAAGAATCTAATAGTTCAACTCATATAATGTCGTTATAAGAATAAGAAAATTTTTTAAATGTATTATTTTTAATGCAACTGTAATTATAATGACTTTTAAGCAATGTAAGATTATTAAGTTTAATTTGCTTAATTGAGCAAAAAGTTAAATGCTATATTGACGTTTGTTTTTTAATAAACTCACCAAACGACAGCTTCACAAACCTATAATATTACTTATCTGCACGAAACCTTACCTGTAACAGAAAAATAAAAACATTTTTAAACTGTAAACTTGATAAAAATAAAATTACATAAGTAAATCGACGACTCCAATTAAAAAAAGCCGTAACTCCGGAATACAAGCATATAAAAAACACGATTTTTTTATTTGTAGTCGTCGAGATGATGATTAAAATTATAAAGATTCACACTATAAAAAAAAATTCAAATATAAAATTAAAAATAAAAGTAAAAAAAAATATAAATATTTTCCATCAAAAATAGCTCGTGCTTTATTATTATCCATCAATTTTTAGCCGAACTCGTCTACAGGTGCGTAAAAACGCAAAACCAGTCAAAGGCACAGAAAGAAATTCAATAAAATTCTAGCCAAGTGCGCGGGAGAGAGAGAAAGCAAGACGCGCAAAGGTAGAGCTCGCATAAGCTCGCCTGGCGTTTCGCTCGATAGTTTCGTCTGCGAGGAGGGAAAAAATTAAAATTATTCGCAGCTGTGGAAAAAAGTAGCGCTCGCGCCGAGCGCGAAGGAAGAAAATAGCTTCGGCGATAAAGCCGGGGCTCTCTCGCATTTTTGTCGGGGGGGCCCGGCGGAGCTATGCTCGCGCATGTATTTTAACGCTCGGCTTAAAATTAGCATTATTATCATTGGCGAGGGCTGTTTTTCTCCGAGTCTCTTCTCTCTCTCTCTCCCTCTCTCAACAGGTATATATACGCGCTTACGATTTGGCCGAGCAAAAAATCCGAGCAGGCTCGTAAACGAAAACGCAGCGCACGGAATATTTCCTTGCTTGCTCTTTCTTTCCTCTCTCTCTCCCTCTCTGTCTAAATCTTACGCTCTTCGTGCTCGCGCGCGCGTCTGCGTATTCGCGAATAAATATGCCGAGGCGAGGACTCGGGGGGCCGCGCTCTGCCGGCGAGAAAAAATAGCAGCAGCAACAGCAGCAGCAGCAGCGAGCCTCAGAAGCTGCAGGCTGCAGCTATGTAATTTCTCAGGCACGCTAATCGTTCTCGCGCGGATGCTCTCTCTTTCTCTCTCTTTCTCCCCTTCTCTTTCTCTCTCTCTCCCCGCTTGCGCGCGTCCTGCGCCTCGCCGCTGTACATATACACGTATATATATATATACACACAGAGAGAGAGCAGCGATCTGCGCGATGCAAGAGAGCGTGAGCTCCTTCTGCTTACTCCTCTCGACGCGCCTATAAGGAAAAAAAAGGGGGCGAGAGAGCGAGTCGCCGATTTTCCGCTGAAAACGCGCGCTAATCAGTCTTCGAAAAAGAGAGGAGCTAAGCGAGAGCAGCGCGCCGAGGTATACAGTTATGCAGCGCCCGGGAGAGCTGATAAGAAACCGCTCTTCGCTCCCGACTTGGTCGCTCATTCTCTTTTTCGAATATCGAGACTAGAGGTTTTAGCTGCAGCCCCGCCTTTGACGCTGCTCCTTTTTTCATTTCGCCGCCGCCGACGGCTTTTACGGCGCTCTTTACACGGGCTCCAAATAAAGGACACACTTTTTTCCGTTACAACGGCACACTTTATGCACTTCTCGGCGGCTGCAGCTCGTTTAAGCTGGATGGACAAGATAGACTGCGGAGACTGCGGGACGTTCGAGTATTACTGCGATATTAGCGCTTAACGATCGCACTCGGGATTAGGTTGGGAAAAGTTTTCTGAAAGAAGGAAAGAGAGTTTGAAGTCGCTGATGGTTTCGAGGAATTTGACGATTCGATTATTCAATTAAAGTCAAAGTTGTATTATAGATTAGATCTAGAATTATGAATTGAGTAATAGCAAAAGCATGTCTCAATCGCGATAGAAATCTGTATTCTTGCTTAACGAATGTTGATTTTAGTGTTAATCGTGATGAAAGATAATATATTTTTAGCAAGTTAACTTGTCGCTCAATGTAATTAGCTAATTAACGATTGCTCATTAGCTTGTTACAATATTCTTTTTATTATTATTATTTTTATTATTATTGGTCTTATTTATGTTAGTAATTATCTTTTATATGTACATCTACAAAGAAAAGAATCTTGGTAAAAATTACAAATATTTTCAGTCAAAACAATTTACGAAGTAACTTTAAAAAAGCTAGATATTTTACATTACAGATATTTAATAACATCTGAAGTTCTACCTAAATAAAAATTTATTTATTTTTAGTGCTTTTTTAAGGATAGTATATTTTTCAAACCACTTTAAAACTAATGAGTATTTGTGATATAATAATAGAACAATAAGCTTTTAAGATATAAAACAAGATTATCTTATTAATATGTAATTTAATACTCTGAGAATATTATAATGACTTAAATTTTATTTATATATAAAAATCTACATTATTTCCACTTCGAATTTTTCCATTCTCTCAGAGAAAAACTTGTTACATTATCATCCAAAAGATTGAAAATCAGTAAATAAAAATCACGATTATATAAACAAAATACAAAATTTCATAATTTTTGTCATAAAAAGGAATGTGTGCCACGGGTCTTCACAAATAATATAGAAAAAATTTTAATTAGCATAAAGAAGGAAGATCATTTTTGATAGGCCAAAATCTCGATTAGATATGCTGAAACCTTCTATATTTTTTATATAATTAATAAAGTCACTAAAGCATTTCAAAAGTAAAAAACTGAAAAAATCTTGGATTATTGTTGAATTTTTTATGTTACACAAATACAAGTATGCCAAAAATTGTAAAAATAAATTTTATAAATGAAAAATATCATTTTAATATTCACATTATATAAATCTATTTTAATATGTCTATTTTAATATTCACATTATAAAATATAAATCGGTTTAACCGGAAAATGTTATCATTATTCAAATGATATAGTAATTAGTCTTATGTGTTATTATCAATTACTACTTCCCATTTCGTAGATTCATTGGTTTTAGCCATCTTAATAGAATGAATATAAAAGCAAGTACGAACAGAGGAGCAATCATCAGTTAGAAGCATTAGCTCGAACAGTGCGAGAAATCTCAGGTATGTTTAATATATTTCAAATTTTATTTTATAAACTAAAATAGCCCAACTGTAGAAAAATTAATTTTTTTTATTTTTTTTTAATTTAAAAAAAAAATCAAGAATCGGTTATACAAAATTATTTAATTATTTTTTACTACATAATAAAATTTATAAAAAAAAATAGTACTAATTAATAAATAGTTTGGATTTGTAGCTATGTCAGTGTATATAGTTCATTTTAAATGCTTTTCTTATTGCTGCAGTGTGATGTCATTTAAAATATTAACATTTCGCGGTCAATGAAGTTGCATATTTTCAGGCTAACCCTAAAGAAGGCAATTATAATGTATACGAAACGTCCGAATCTTAAATGACATCACAACACCGAATAATCATACTGACTTATCGACTACAATAAATACATATTCGTATGTAAAAAAATATTTGAAATATCATTAATTAATTTACCTATTTCTTTTTCTTATTTCTTCAGATTTTGACAACAAATAAAATGACAACCCGAGGCTTGCTCCTTCTTGTTTTATTGGCTACAGTAGCAACTGTTTTAGCTAATGATCTAGCTGTCGGAAAAAGAGTTCCTGGCGATAACTTCCTTATGCATCAACCTATATTTGTTAATTCGAAATGGCTGCGAAAAGTTAAAGAAACAAGAACTATTACCCTAGATAACCCTAAGAAAGTAATTACTTATGTGAACCTTTATGATGAAAACAAAAAGGGCAAAGGAGCTACTCCAACAGTTATCGCTGGTGGGCCAGGTCAAAATTTTGTTACGGTTGCTTTCAAGAGTCAAAAAAGCCACAGTATCCGTTTTATGGTAGAAATTTATGGAATTTAAATGTTTTTATTACCTATGTAAACTGTTAAGTACAAATAAATTTAATTACAAGATTAAATATTTATTATTTAATGTTATTATTCTAATTAACCATTTAAGTAATAAAAATATAATGATGATTGTAATATTATTATGAAAATAAAAACAGTTAAAGGAAAAACAGATATAGAAAAAGGAAATTTTAAATTACTGCTTAATTTTATTAAGAATTAACAAGAATCATTTATAATTAATAATTATTAAGTTCCTTTCTCATTAATAATAATTATGTTCTCTCAAATTTTAAAAATTCGCTACGTTTGAAAATTCCTACAATAAAATTAAATTATGCTTTATTTTGAATAATTTAAAGGTTTTCTTTACAAATTTATAAATTTCTTTTGATTATAATTAAATTATACATTTAATAAAAAAGTTGAAATTTGAAAACTAAAAATTAAACCTAGAACTTTTTATACAAAATCATTCCATTATTTTTTCAGTACAGAGTACAAATCAATTTACTATTTACTTAAATCCACACGAACTCAATTTTGTCAGAAATAAGTTAAAGTGATGAATTCTTACATGTGCTACGTGGAGATTTTAGAAAAGTTCAGGAGGGCGCAGACTCGATTAGTATTGGTCGGGAAATATAGTGGCAGGCAACTATACGGAAGATGAACAGAACTGGGAATGAGAATCGGTATAGACGTAGCTGAGGGAGAGAGAGAGAGAGAAAGGAAGAATCTCGCGACGATGTAACGCTGCTGGCATTGGCGCGGTCGCTTTGAGGAACAGCAGGAAGTCAACTGGGGAAGAAGAAAGGCGAGCGAAGCTGATGGGAGAAGAGGAAAAGGGACGAAGATAACAACAACACGCGCAAATCTAGTGGAGGTGGAGAGAATCGAGAAGGCAAAAACTCGAAGTAACTGCGAGAGAGAGAGAGAGAGAAAGACAAGATTGAGAAGAAGCAAAGGGAGAGAGTGGAAGAAGAAAGGAGAAGAAAAGAAGGAAGAGTAGGAGAGAACAATCTTATCTGTTGATATTGAATGCGGCGCATAACTCATTCTCTGTATGGACTATCCATCCGTACGTATTATCCCTTATGCTGGTATCAGAAGTATGCCGATATACGCGCTCTCCAGAGAAAGCGAATGCGACGAGTGAGAAACGCGAAGAAGAAGGAGGAGAGGAGGAGGAAAAGAAGAAGAAACGAAGCCTGATGCGCCAATACGGCGAGGATGTTCGTTGCGCCTGAACAACTCAACGGCAGCACTACAGAGCATATATACAGATATATGTGAGCGAGGGAGAGAGAGGGAGAGTTGCTTATGATCCGCGCCTCCCGCGATATGCTTCCATTACATGCGCCTGCGTGGATTCTTTCACCCTGTACACCCGTAACTGTATTCCATACGCTTGCTTTTAACTACCCGATGAAATACTCTTTCGGTATTAGCGTTTTATGATGCTTGAAGATAGCTATCGAAGCTAATTTGAAATTGCTGCTATCTTAGGACTTTTTTTAGGTTTATTTATCTTCTTTATTTTAAGAGTTTTATAGTTAAAATGTATACAACATTTTTGTATACGTTGTATAAGCTATTGAGATCTTATTTTTTCACATATCGTAAATATGGTAGCTTTTTAAATTATATTGTTAACTTATTCTTTATTAAAAATAATAGTATTATTAGAATAATGACTCACACCGTAATGATACATATCATAATGTAATTGTAAAATAAGAAATTGACTTATCAATAAAATTTTGTTCAAATAGGTCAATTTTTAAAAACGATAATAATGATGAGTGTTTTTTATTATCTTCTCGTCGCGAAAAAGCATGCAATTAAATTAAATTACTATCAAGTGAGGAGCTAATTAAAAAAATTGAAATCTGCTCATTACTATTATTCTGCTTTTATAAAATATCCAACACAATTACTTATCATTTAGGACAGTCCAGCGCACTCATCTGATGTTATCAGCAGTTCCATTTATTTAAATTCATAAATAATTGGCTTGATAGTCATAAACATTCTGCGTGGGTTCTTCGCTTTTACAGAGTTGGCGACTTGCCATATCATTCGGCCAGTCTGAAGCCATCAACATCGCGCTCGATACCAACAAAAGCACGCTTCGTATTTGAGAAGTTAGCTACTCCAAGGCACGCTTGAAGACTGCATCCTCCGAGCTTGACAGTTCATTCAAGGAGGTAGCAAGTAAGACGTTAGTGTTTCTCGTTGATAATTATAGTTAAGTTGTAAAAGTAGAAATAAACTTCGTATTTTCTAATGTAAGTCCTCATTGTAATTTGGTTCATATATCGATGCCTCCTATCAATATAATCGAATCTCAAACTCCAATTCGGCTGAATTAGTACAGAGTTACGATTATACCAAATTGGTATTTGAGATACGATTATACTGATAGGAGGCGTCGATATAGATTAAATAAATTGCAACTTATTCATACTTAATACTTTTACTTAATTTCTTAATTGCTTAGATAAATTTTTCAGGAATAATCTAATTGTTTTATCCGTCTGAATAGAATTGATATAAAAGCAAGTCTCTTACGAATAGAGAAGCAGTCATCAATCAGAAGCATTAGCTTGAACAGTGCGTTATAATACTTAAACACAAATATAGAAATCTCAGGTATTTTTAATATATTTCAAATTCTCTTTTATAAACTAAAATAGGCTAGCTCTAGAAAAATAATTGTTTTATTTTTTTTGTTTTAAATTGAAATAAATAAATCAAGAATTATTTTATACAAAATAATTTATTTACTTTATATTACATAACGAAATTACTAAAAAAAAGTTACAACTTAACAAACTAATTAATAAACAGTTTGGTTTGAAGCTTTGTCGGTGTATATAGTTCATATTAAATGCTTTTCGTATTGCTACAGTGTAATGTCATTTAAAATACCAACGTTTCGTGGACATTGTACTTCCATTTGTTCAGGTTCACCCTAAAGAAGTCAATTATAATTTATACATTACGTCGGCATCTTAAATGATATTACAACATTAAACTAACTCATCATACTGACTTATTGACTACAATAAATATGTATTTATATGTAAAACAATATTATAGAGATGTCATTAATTTTGTTAACTTTTTGTTTGAATTTATGATAAAATAAAAAATTTTGATTTTAAGCCAATTTATATCTTTAGATTTAAGTAATTTAGCAATTTTTTTTTATTTCTTCAGATTTTAACAACAAATAAAATGACAACCCGAGGCCTGCTTCTTCTTGTTTTATTTGCTACAGTAGCAACAGTTTTAGCTGATCAGCTGAAGAAAGATCTATTGAATTATCCAAAAGACTTAACTGTCGGATATAGAGTCGATGGCGATGATGTTATTCAGAGAGAAGCTGTATACGTTAGTTCGAAATGGCTGCAAATTGTTAAAGAAACAAGAACTATTACCCTAAAAGACCCCAAGAAAGTAATTACTCAAGTCAGACTTCTAGATCAAAACAAAAATGGTAAAGGAGCTACTCCATCAGTTCTTGCTGGTGGACCAGGTCAAAATTTTGTTACGGTTTTTTTGAAGAGTTACAGAAGCCACAGTATCGATTTCATCGTAGAAATTTTTGGAAAATAAGTATTTTATTAGCCATGCTAATTATTAAGTACAAATAAAATTAATTGTAAGAGAGGGAGAGAGAGAGAGAAAGCGATATATAGAAAGGAAGAATCTTGCAACGATGTAATGCTGCTGGCATTGCCACGGTCGCTGTTGATAAATATATAGTTAAGTTATGAAAGTAAAAATAAACTTCGTATCTCCTACTGTAAGTCCTCATTGTAATTTCTTTCATATATAGATTAAATAAATTGTAATTTATTTATATTTCATACTTTTACTTAATTTCTTAATTGTTAAGATACATTTTTCAGCAGCGTAGTAATCTAATTGCTCACCGCCCGTCGAACCAACGGCGAGAAACAGAAAATCGTGGCGCAAAACCAAAAAAATTCGATCTTAGCTAGAAAAAAAAGTCGATTTCGTGGCTAGATTATGCAAAGTCCACGCTGGGACCATCCTCCTGTTATTCGCGCACGCGCGCCCGCAAGATAATCGTCAGGATAATCCGTTGCGGGAGGGAGAAAAGAAGCTGCCCCCTCTCTTTCTTTCTCGTGAGCGCGCAGATTCCGTTAGCGGTTTCAATGAATTTTAATTAGCCGAGGAGCCCGAGCGCGCAGCTCTCAATAAATTCGCTGCGCGCAAGCGAGCGGCGTATATGCGGGGAAAGATCGGCGTGGGTGTCAATGCCACCGGCATGGTGTTGCATATTCAGATGCATATGCGTGCGGTGTTCTAGTGTTTTTACATATTGTCTAGCGTAAACGATGTCAATGTGTTGTGTTTGCGTGTGTTATTTGTGCGGTGTTGCTGAAGAGTTAGCTTTTTGGTAAACGCGTATGTGTATTATTAGTTCTGGTTAATAAAGGAATTTTTCCAGTATAGAATGCACATATAGTGTGAGCAATCGAACTTTATGCGCATCATTTTATTTTCGATACGTGTGTTGTATTTTGAAACAAGCTTTCGGTTTACGCAACAAAATAAACGATTGTGCAACAATAACAAATGATGACGACTTATAAATCGCAATTAAAGTGAAGTATTACGCGCAAATGTACAACAATTACAGTTAGTGTAATACTTTGAATAAATAAAAATAAATAAGGCCTGACCTGCTTTTACAAGCGCGCGCAGCTCTATATTCACGCAGCGAATTAGCAATATTAACAAATATTGACAGCTCTGACAGGCGAGCCGATCCAGAAAACTGGCTCCAAGGCACCTAGCAGCGATAGCGTTTTTATTCGCCGACCTTTCAATAACGTTTCTTTCTCTTTCGGCCGTGATCGCTGAATAAAATATTCTCTCTTTAATGAGGCGCGCGCGACCGCCCGCTAAAGTATTTCACCTTTTATACATATATTATATGTATATGTAAATGTGTGTATATATAGGAGCGAGGCGCGAGCATTAATTTTGTTTATTCAATAGAAAAGGAATTAAAGAAAGGCTGGAAACAAACACGTCGCCGAGTGACGCCGGGGCAAAAGAAAATTTGCAAATGATTATTCAATGTCAAGATTTTAATGGGATTTCCCATGTGTAACAAGCTATACGTAACTGTATTTACGCACGCGAGGCAAGATAAGGGCTTTCGTAACGGATGGTCCAGTTTCTTTTTTCGCGCCTTTTTTTATCTCCTCATTTTCAATTTCAATGTCGACACGCCGACTTCCCACACTGCAAATCTGATGTGCTGTGAAATTACGATCGGGCGCTCTTGCATTTTTATGATGCGCGCGCGGTGCACTTGCACTCGGGAATGAGTAATTGATAATCCACTGTTATGGAGATATTTCGTTAGTTTTGATTGTTAATAAATTTGTTTTTAGTTTTGTTATTTTATTGAGATTTACAATTTTTTTAAGGTTTATATTAAAGCATCGTACAGGGAAGTTCCTTTAAGTGTTCTGGAAAATAGGTGAATAATTTAGTGATTAATTTTATTAGGTAGGCCTACTATGATTGTGATAAGACATTTGACGCATTTAACGAAGATAAAAAGAATGATAAAAGCAGTTTTAATCGTGAGGATCTATCATAGTGATAATGTCTGTGTAACAGGTGGTTCTAAGTATAAAGTTATGTTACAATTTGTTATCAGGCATTAAAGTATAATATTTGCAAGTCAATATATTTTGCACTTTATTAATAAGAATAATTTACTTTGTCACAGAAGACTCAAGGCCGAACAAACCCTTCATCGAGAAAAAAATCAATATAATTAACGAATCTCTCCAAACATCCAAAAAAAAAAAAATCATCTCCATAGCAAAACCATCAGTCTGACAGACGCCTCAGCCTTCACAGTCCATCCAACTGACCAGCCGGATTTCAAGATACCGAGCGGCGCCCTGGCGCGTATTCTCAGTATATGCCGATTACAGCAATTACCGTAAGAGCGCTGTAAGCGAAAAAACAAAGTCACAGCGGCACCGCGCGCGCCTCTCTCTCTCTCTCCAACAACCACTCCAACATCCACACTCCCATTATACACATCCCAACACTATACATTCAGCCGATCCTCCAACTCTCGCGCGAAACGCTCCTGCTGTATTTTCCGAGGTTCGGCGCCGCGCTGCGGGCCCTCGAGGCGCCGGCTGATTACTATCGGCCTGTATATCGGCTGGTCGCGAGGCATTTTTAGCCGGCTCTAGCCTGGGCTTGCTCAACAACACGAGTCGCGTGCTTCTTACACCCTACCGGACTCGTCGCTGTATAATACTCGTTTCGCCTTCTCTCGCCGGCTGCGCTCACCTCGTCATTAGGATGCGAATAATTTTCCGCTCGCCCGATTGCGCGGATCGAGGCGAACAGCATGTCAATTAAAGTATCGCGTGCAAGCGAGGGTGAGGCTTTTCGTGTGTGTGTGTGAGTAGTCGGCGGAGGCGAGTTATCAATTTGTTGAAAAATTTTGCACTGTAACTTGAGATTGTATGGGCTTGGTGGGCTCTAGGGAGGCTTGCGAGTAGTTTGGCTTTTTTCTTGTACTACTAGTCGATGCGCCGATGTTCCTTCCAGGTACATGATTTTTGATTAAAAATTTCGAGCGAGGACTGTTTTATAAATAGTGATATGGTGGCTGCTTAATAGTAACAAGTTTTTGGCCTTGTAACTTTACTGTGTTGGTACATTGATTCTTTGCTTATATTAATTATCTTATTTAATAATGCAGAAAATTATATAGTTCCTTGGACTTGATCTCGATTTCTTTATTATTAATTTGTAATTGAAACAGTTAGTTTGATTTTAATTAAAATCTAAAGATAAGATTGAACGTAATTTGAATTATTAGGCGTATTTAATTATATTTCTACTGGGGTATTGTAAAGGTAAGATAAGAAAATCGATATATAACGTTTAGAATAGTGATTTTTTACATTTATTTATATAATCATAAATTTAGAACACATCTGTGGCTCGATTAATTATGTTTTTCTATAAACTTGAATGAAAAATTATTTACTCCTAATAATTAAAATTAAAAGAAGGTAACTAACGGACACAATAATAATAATAATAATAATAATAATAATAATAATAATAATTAGATAATCTTGTTAGACCCCGATCAAAGCCTTTACTTTTCTATTTGGGAACCTTAACTAAAACGGGATAATTGTAATTGGTAATAACGGATTTTATTTGGCACAGTTAAATAAGTAAGTAGAAACTACCCGTGTGTGGTTAGACGTGCATTCTTGCAAGACTAACTTCTCACATTGGCAACATTGACTTATATTTCTTTTCACTGAGAGAAGTGTCTTAATAAAATTACAATTAATTTTCAAATGGCAGAATGTATCGAATTTTAGAATACTCCTGTTCAAACAAATAATTGAAATGAAGGATTTCGAAAACAGTAAATTACAACATTAAAATGGGAAGAGGGGTCTATCATTAGAATGTTTTCTATTGTGCTATTAGAACCCAAAATTGCGAAATTCATAATTAAGAACCAAACGATAATAAATGTTTATGATTTCGAAAGTTAGTCATGATCATCCCAAATTGTTCCAACTAAAATATTTGGAATTTTTCCAACATCTCGTTATAATTTAATACTAACTTTAAATTTAAATTTAAATTTATTTAGGAAACATAGAAGTAAACTAATATTTACGATAGAAAAAGTGATATCATAATCAAAAATAACAATAAGTTCACGCGTGCGATTATTATTACCACAAACACCGTACAATTTTTCTTATATTTGTAATAAATTTCTTGTTCTAATTTCATCAAACCTAAATAAACCCCAAAAAAACCCCAATCCACAAAATCGAAAGAACGATTAAAAACCAAAAACCCCAGCGATAAGCGAGGAAGCTTAATCACAAAGCGGGAAGCTCATCCCAGGGGGCGAGTTGAAAACATAAAATCGCAATCATGGCGAACAATGATATCGCTCGCAGCCGGCGCGCTCAGGGAGAGAGAGACAGAGCTCATGCGCGCGGAGCGAAATAAAAGGAAGCGGTAGCCTGTGCGCGTATATATACACCGCTGGGGCGGAGTTAGCCGCGCAGACAAGAGGCTCTGTCTCGCCAGAGAGACGCGGCGCTTCAGAGATTACAGACAATATAGAGAACGAGCTTGCGAAGATAGGAAGAGAGGGAAAGAGGAATATGAGCCGCGGCGGCTTTCAATTGCGAATTAGCAAATTGCCCCGGCGCGATAACAAAGCTCCGCCATTCCCAGCCTCGAAATTTCAAATCCGCAGTCGGGCCTTTCAGCAGCCTCCGATATTACAATTCGGTATACAGAGCGGCTATAGCTTACACAAAAAGCAGTCACGACGCGCTGCTCATCTTTTTTCCTCTTAACGGACACAAAGTGCCGCTTAATTTACACGTCAAGCCTCGGCGAGCCATGCCGAGAGTTAGATAATTAGAAAGGAGCTAGCCGAGTAGCGGGGAATCGGCGCGTCCGCGCAATTACTCCCAGCCGGTTAATGCTAAAGGAGCAACAAAATGAGATGTTAAGCACCTGCTAGCTGCGCAAAGCGTGAAACGAAGAGAGAGAGAGGAGAGGGGAGTCAACTAGCTCGGCCGCGCGAGACAAATGCGCGAGCGTCAGCGGCGAGTGATTGATGCGGTTGCGCGCATATTTCAGCTGGAAAAATGGCGGGCTCGTTTGAAAAAGGGCCGAGTGCGCCTGCGCCGTGAGCCGGCGATAAATAAAAGACTCGTGTCTTTCTCTCTCCCCTCTCTCTCTCTCTGGGCAATCGTCGGAGAGCTAGCTGGAAATCTAATTAGCATACTGTTTGCTCATAGATCGACGCCAGATACGAGCGCGCGAGAGAGAGAGAGCCTAGTGCAGCAGCGAGCTAAGCCAGCGCTAGAGTCTTAGAGATTTATCAATATGGAACCGCACCGCGAAGCAAAGGGCTTTCTCTCTCTCTCGCTCGCTCTTTCTGATACGCTTAGATATAGGTGGCTATTTATGTACGGCTGCTCATGGGTGCAGGGGACACGTTGTATTAGGAAGATGTGTGTGAGTGTGCGGTTGGGACCGAGAATGAAAGATCGATCGGCTTCGTTACGTTTTTGGTCTGCTTTTTTTTTCTTGGACGGTATGGCTTCTGGATTCTATGATAAGATCTCGTCTTGTGGAATGCTGCGGTGCAGGCCGGTTTTCGTGGCTTTAATGAATACGGGAGGAATCTCTGCTTTTTCTGGGAGTCGAAGGTTTGAGAAAAAATATTGATAGGTGACGTTGAGAAATAATATTCTTTTATGTAGATGTTTTAGGCTGGTGTTTAGGATTTGTAGGAGAAATTTGTACTTGATTGCAAAACTGTTCATAGTGTTAAAATTTTTTACAGTATATGCAGATCAACACGAAGTAAAAATTTTATGTTAAACTTACGCTTCAGAACCCGAGATTTAGTTGAGTAATAGTTTTTGTAACTCACCTGAAACAAAAATAAAAACTGCACATTAGATTCATGAAATAATGATAAATGCATGTTTATCGATTTTTAATTAAACGTTTATGCTATTAAGCTCGATATAATAATTAGAAATTTGTTTCGTCTTATTATTTGTATAACAAAATTGATTTCCTTCTAAGTTTAATGTCTTTAGTATTTCCATACAAAATAATTACTTTATACATTTTCAAGTAGTCTATAAATAGTAAGATAATAAGATAATAATAAATAGTAGTCTATAAATAATCTATAAATGTTAGTATACTCAAATAATGTAAGTAAACACAGGCGAGCAAATTTTTTCAGTTTATAATAGTCTATTTTTAATTTGTAAAAGAAAATGACTTAAGCAACAGTTTCATTTAAAATAACGCTAAACGTAAAATTATAATAAAACCAAATGCAAAATGTGCATACGTGTTTTTTCCGTATATTAATGTTAATTATAATGTATTACTATATAACAGTATGACTATCAGGCGAACGTATAAGGTTGTCAAATCAAGAATTTTAGCACATAGATTTTTGTCTACTCTTTTGATGATTTTGTTTTTCGCGATAAATATCTTATAGAAACAGCTGGGTACTCTAAATTTTTATTACATTTAAACAAAGTTTAAAGATCAAAGATTATTTGGAACTGTCAAGAATCTTATAAGCTATCTTGATTATAGGTAAAACCTTTTAGCTTTATGTCAAAAAATGAGAATTTACTCTGTGATTTAATGCTTAAAACTCGAATTATGAAATTAAATTTTATAAATTCCTAATAACCCAAGCTGAATTACGACCAAACTTTAAAAACATTGTCTGAAATATGTATATTTTTTATTTATACAATAACACTATCATAATATAATAAGAAAAATCGAAAAAATTTTCGGTTACTTAATCTTTAAAAAATAATAAAATAAAAAGAGCAAAAGTTATAAGTGAGAATATGAGTCACTGTCCATCGGTGAAAAGTGCACGATGTGTCAGTACTTATTTGGCAGTGCAAATGTCGAAAGTACATTGATTACGCTCTTTCTGAACTGAATATACAAGTTATTATATGAATACAACAATAGCACGTATTTTTTAATTTTTACACAACTGCACTTTTTCTTCTTTTAAATTATTTTTATTTTAAAAATAAGAAAAACAATAACACAATTATTTCATAGCAAATAGATTGATTTTTTCCAATCATCATGATAATGATCGCATTTGCAATTAAATGATCACCTTTCTTAAGATTGAAATAAATATAAAATAAAGTTTAATGGAAATTAATAATAAATATTTATTGTGATCAACTCCTAATGGAAGATACTTAAAGAGTGTCGATGTCAGACAAGACAAGTTCGAAATGATAAATGGTTTATTCATGAAAAATTCTGCATGGCGAAACTTGATCAATAGACTTTGCTTATGTAACTAAAACTGCTTGCAGATGAAACACGATAGCTCGGCGATTTTTGAAGATGCTTTTTGTAAATACCGCTATTTACTTTTTAAACGCTACGCTTCTTACAGATGTAAAACGAATATAACTATCATTTAACATACAACGCATATCAAAGTTATCAAACACTATTTACTATACCAAAACAACCCATCCTAAAACCAAGCCCTCTAATTCCCTCAACCAAACCCATCAACATCAACCCATCATCAACCACCATCAGCACACCAGAAATCGCGCGTGCAGCCTGCGAAAATCCGAAATAATTGATCGAAAAGTGAAAGTCCCCCGCTCTCTCTCTCTCCCATACCGGTCTCACAAAAAGAAAAGCAACGAAGCAGCAGCAGCAGCAGCAGCAGCAGCAGCCGCCAGCCCTCGAATATTGCGTCACCGCGAATTATTATTGGCTGCACCAGCCGCAGCTCTGGCGTTACGTACACACTTGCGGCTCTCTTCCGCGCTGCGCGCATCAGATGCAGCACGTGCATGCAGCGAGCGAGCGAGCGAGAGAGAGAAGAAGAGCTTTCGTTTTCATGTCTCGCGATGCTATCGCGAAGAAGCGGGCCCCCGCTCTCTCGCGCAAGTGTGTATACGCTCTCCCGGCTCTATACATCTCTCTGCGCGCGCTCTCTGGCCCGCGTGTATATATTATCCGAGCGTCCCCTATTACCGAGGAATTCTGCCGCGCTCTCCAGCCTCTCTTCCGGGTCTTCGAACTTAAGGCTCTCTGGAGAGCAAGATGCGAGAGGCTCTATGGGATGCTTGGGCCTTTCAGGGATTACGTACGCAGGAGAGCTGGATTCGTCAGTGTGACTGGGAATTAGACGGAGCAGCGTGATTATTTTTTAACGTGGATGAGAATATTCGAGTTGAAAAGAGCGAGTCTGCGGCTCGTGATTGCCGATTCGTCTCGCAAAGGAGCCGTAGTTATTTTTTTCGCACCGTTACTTCGCCGCGTGTATACACTAATTTATCAAGCGAATTTACGAGCTCCGCATTAATAAACCACAGCCGAACCGGCACGCGCTAATTCATTACGCTTCGACTGCGGTCGCGCTCTCGAACCTGTACTTTAGACCCAGAGTGCCGAAAACGCCGCTCTCCATTTATGATTTATGAAATCCTCATTATTCCTCCGCTCGCGCGCTTCGAATACCTTTCCTCGGAATAACCAAACCAGGCACGAAGACACAAGGAAAATTTCAGGGGTAGAGAATAGCGATCGTCCCTCGTTAATGAAATTAGCGTTGCGCCATCGGCGCTCTGCCCTACGCGCATAAACAGACACACACACACACGCATCGACGCAGGCAAGCATTTAGCCGGCGCTCGCGGGCCTTTCGCAATAAATCAAGCTAATCTGAGAGCCGCGGCCAGTTATATACACTCCCAATCAATGTGTCTAATGCAGCGCGCGGCCCAACTTAGCCCCGTGGAGCCTCGAAATTATCTTAACGTCGGCTCATTTACTTTGCCCAGCCGCGCGCGCGCAGCGTGATTTAGTGCCCGGCTAATCTGCATTGGGGGAGGCCGAGCCGCATGCGACCATTGCCCAAGTCGCCGGCATAATACAGTCGGAGAGCAACAGATGCGTTTCAGCTCGCGGGAAAATCTCCGCCTTAAGGGGTTTAAGCGCTGTGGGAGTTTCGGAAAAATTGGAGATAATGTTTGTGTGGCTCATAATGCGTGCGACGCTGGTTATCTGTTCATTGCGCGGCTGGGAATTTGGTTTTAAGGAAAGATAGGGAGAGCCATTAGGGTTTGGAGTCAAATTCACACCTTAGAGGCGGTTATCGCTAAAGTGAGTATTGCGCCGCTGAAAGGTGTTGGCGTTATCAGTGATTGTTATTTGGTAACAAAGGACAAATGGCCGAGAATTTATATGCGGCTATTATTCTTGGGAATGTGTAGTGTAGAAATATTGTTACCTTTGGCGATGTGTATTTGTATAGGTAAAGTAATGTCATTAGAACGCCGGCTTTTCATGCTGGTAAACACCTTTTGGTGCATTGTTCGAGGTACGATTTCGTGATTGATTATTTCCAGGCTCTGTAATTTCAGAAACATTTTCACGACTTTCCCTGCGCGCGGGAAAGGGGGTCAAAATATTTTAAACTTCGACTCCTTTGTACTTTATAAGGAGGCCCGTCTTTCGCATTTCCAATCTAGTACACATCTCGGTAGAAATCAGCCGGAGCCCGAGGCATTATCCTCCTTTGGCATATACTGAAATTTTAGTGGAACGCAGCATAAAACGGAGAAATATAAAGACGAGTTTTTAGACAATATTTTTAAAGCGCATAAAGTCAATATTACTGTATAATCTCGTCGTTGGAAAAAACGTTAAATTACCAAGTTATGCGGAAATAATATTTTACGATCAATACAAATGTGGAAACGAGCAGAGAAATCGTACTTACTTTTCCATACAATATTCCCGCAATAAATGACTTCCCATGAAATTCGAGAAACCACGTGCTGCTATTAACGAACTCTATGAACGTACAAACTTTTCCGAGTACTCAAATTATCGAGGATAAATTTTATCGTAAAAACAACAATACCATAAATATACATGTATTAGATGCTGTCAAAGATTAATAACTGAATTTGATCAAGCGTAGTAACCTGCAAATAATCCGTCTACCTTTGCAAACAAGCTTCCAAATTATCGCAACGGTCAACAAACCCAAACCCTGCCTAAAGAAACAAGTGCCCGAGCTCTCATCGCCACATCCCAAAAACTAACAAAATCCAACTCTCTCACTACCCAACAAACACCTGGTCCAGCCGAAAAAAGTCGTTTACTGTCTCGTCCTACCTCTCAGCCGGTTCACCATCTCCCCCTCTCTCCTCATGTCGCGGGTTACGCGAAAGAGAGAGAGAGAGAGAGAGCAACTCTCCCGAAGTCAAGTTGAAAAACCTCTTGCGCAAGAGCTAGCCGGCATGCAGCACGCCGCTCTCCTGTATACACACTCGGCGGCCAATCTCGCAGTGTGCCTTCGTGCCTGCAGATTGCCGCTGAAAAGTCAACGCGACGTGCGATATGCGCGCTCGGGGTTAAAGGTGGAGAGCGCGCCGCGAGAGAGAGGGGAAATTATCTACATCTATACCGGTGTTCGACTGGCTTGTATACACTCGCTGCTGAATATGACGCGGAAAGAGCTCGGGCAATTTCGAGGAAAAATTCTCCATTATCGGCGGCTGACTATCTTTTGTGGGTATATATAGGTACGTATGCGAGCGAGGCGCAATCCTAATGCACACGATGGATCAATCGAAGGTTATGCGCCTGGGTATCGCGCCGAGCAGTCATTTCCAATCCAATTATGTAAGGCTCGCGCGCGAGCGCAGGTTCTCTCTCTCTCTGCAGGCGCGCAAGGATCGGTATATCGATTAGAAATAAAATTACTTTATCGAGAACGCTGTATTGATTCGCGTTGCTAAATCGCAAGGAATTATTAAGCCCGCAATTTTCTATCCCTCAATTTTTGGAAACCACTCTCACTTGTAATCGAGCTCGAAATGCGAGAATCCAGAAAAAAGAGTGTATACACAGACACCCCGGCTGAGAAGCGAATATCTTAGCCATATATACGTCCCAGAGAGCAGTGCGAGAAAGTAGCGCCGCGAAACGGGACAAACCCATAAGCGCGAGAGAGCCTCGAGGACAAGCCGTGTATACACACAGAGCCGCGGCGAAAGAATCGAGCATATACGCCGCGCGGCTGCGATTGTTTGCGCGCCTGCAGCCAGTGACGTGGAACTCCGGCGCCGCTATATACACGCGCCTGCCACCGATTCTTTCTCTCTCTATATATATATAGAAAGCGATACCTGCAACGAACCTTCGACGGATGGATATGGAGTAAGGGTGGGGGGTAGGTCTCGATCTCGGTTTCTCCGCGATTGAATTACCGCTATCGGGTTCGATCGGCAGTGTGTATACGTATACGAGGACGCACTACTCCGGCCGATCGCGTGTCGCTGAGAGAGCGAGCGACACTTTATACGCGCGTGCTCGCTGAATCAAAACTGCCGAGCGGCTGTATGGCTGCAGGTTGACCTAGGGTCGGTTGTGGGTGGAGGTAGAGCGGCCTGGAGAACGCCTTTATTATGTGAGAATTATTTGGGATTTGTTATGGTGATTGAGATGTTGCTGGAGCGCTGTGGGTTTTGCCGATAGTCTAATGCAAAAAGCGAGTGTTTACGTAAGACGGGATGGGAGCTGGAAACTCATCGGCATTTTATGAATCATTACTTTGGACGTGTAGTGGTGGAAGAAAGACGGCAGGCAAAAAAGGTCAAAGACCCAAGCGGGGCTTATGTAATTTTCGAACGCTCACCCGTGTATACCTGGGCTCGGGCGCAAAGTTGTGAAAAACACGAATTGATTGAATAACGGAAGACAATATCTATCGGCATCTCCGATACACCGGCCGAACAACGTCGGGCTTGTTCGACCGAATGTTTCCCAAACTATCTTTACGAAATGCCCCTTGTATCGGCGATCTGGGAAATCGAGAAAAAAATCACGGCTCGAATTATTTATTTAACTCCGTCAAATAAAGTCGAATGCCATATTTCGCGAAGGAGCGAAAATATCGTTGCGAGCCACCTTACCGAACCTGCAACCTGTTTCTTACGTAAAGCCTCGTCGGCATGGAGCGTTTCGCATTCGCGTCGAAAATACAAACTAATTGTTATTAACCGCAACAAATTATTTCTCCCCAAGTTCATCGTATCGAGAGCCATCAGAAGGAGGCGCCGTTAAAAAAAGCTGCAGCGTCATTGCCGAAGAAAATTCAGCATCGGGCGAAGTTTAATTAATACCGCTATTTCGTTTCGTAACGCACTTGCAGAGAGTGCGGGCATAAAATCGAGGGCCGGAATGCGCCGTAATACTCGTTAAAGTGTACACAGTCGCGCACACACGTGCACACATAAGCGACGTTACCTCATCAAAAACACGAATCTGCCGTTAAACGTAGCACGAGAGCGCAATTTTGTCGCTGCTGGCTTTCACCTGCGAGGCGAGCGCTTTAATAGTCCAATAAACGGCCGGCTACTTTTCGCCGCGAAAAACAAGTTGGCTCCGCGGGGAGAGAGCTCGACAAGTTGGGGACAAATGCGACTGAGGATTAACCGGCTGCAGAGATTTTTTTTATCTCGGCTGGAGCGTGTATGAGGCTGGATGTGAGAAAAAGAGAGAGGGAGAGAGAGCTTCGGAACAATAGAGACGGGACAGAAGTGCCAGACGATGAAGTCACGAGTGTGCAGCGACTGCTATGTACAGGCTGCACAGCCGGCTTTGCCAAATAGCTTGCGACATCCTTCCGCAGCGTGTTTACAGAGCCGTTTAGGACAACGTCGTCGTTTGCGAGCCGGTGACGATTCTTTTCGTGTTAACGCACGGCCAGACACTTCCGGAATCTGAGTTTTGTGGGTTTGTGTATGTTTGCTGGCAGCTTTGGGAGTGCACCTCCGCAAAATTCGCCGTGTTTGAGGATCGGTGATGGTGCAGCGAGTAAAAGTGAATCATGCTCGTCGTGAGTGTGTTACTTATGTAATTCGGAGTATCTGTAGTGATAACTGGCAATTGGCATCTAGATTCAAATATGCTTTTTTAATCTTTAAAGTGCAACTTTTCTTTCGATCACAATAATTAACTTTGATAAAAGTTTCTGAATCTCGACGATATTTCTCAGACACTCTGTGAACCCACTACGCTCATCAATAAAATGCATTCAAACGACCGCGAAAATCCGGTCACACCATCCCGACTCCGCGCTGAAAATGAAAGACAGACTCACGCGTATACAAGCCATACACACGAGGAACGGTAGAGTTACAGTTGGTAACGGACAGCCGATACAGTTCGATCTCTCTTTCTCAAAAGGTCGAAAAAATCCTATCGCGCAGCCGAGCTTAGCCCGTAACGGCTCGCCAAACAATGGCGAACGCGCCTCTACGCAAAAACCCGTGATATGTATAGCAGATCCAGATCCAGAGAGAGAGCTCGAGCACAAGCCATGAAACCAGCTCGCGATTTATCATTGAATATTGTCAACGCTAGCGCCGGCGATGCGTATCGACGAGAGCAGCTCTCGGGTCAGACGATATCCTAACGGGACGATTGTGCGATCGGCTGGACGACGTCTAGGCGTGTATGTATATATCCAGCCGCGCTATCACGAGGAAGTTCCCAGAGGCCCGGGGTAATGAATCGCGCGCGCCCGGCGAAAGAACAATGCGCGCAAGCGGCCTGGCTTTATCTAAGGCACTAGGCCATGACTGCAGAGCCGGGGATACAGATAGCCGAGGCCTCTCACTGACGCCGAGCGCGCGAGATCAAGATCTTTATGCCTTTCCGGACAGCCCCTTTCCACTTGCGAACGCCCAGCCCCTCCTCTGGATAGGTACACACACCTTCTCGGGGATGTGTCTCGCAGGCGCTAATGTCTGCTTTATGCCTGCTCTCTGCGCTCGCTCTTGTTTTTAAGCGCGAATTCGCATTTCCCACGCAGCGCTTATCTTTTCGGAGGTTATATTCTTCGGACTTTCTCAGAGGGCCGCTTTTTTTTTCCTGCCCGCGCGCGCGACCGTAGCTCGACACATTCTCGCCGGCACCGAGAGCCTGGTTTTCTCGTGTCCCGAGCGAGGATATATCTCCGGAGAAATCGGCGAGCTAATCTCTGGGCTCGGGTGGTAGTCGGAGCAGGTATAAGAGCGGCGAAAGAATATTTTATGTAATCGGAAAGAAGTGATTCTAGGGTTTGTTGTGTAAATCATAAGCGCGCTTGGGGCGCTGGATTTATGTGCTGGTGTTGTGACATGCGGCAGGTGGGTTGGTGGAGAGAGATGCGGTGTGAGTTGATGGTTTAGATCGTTAAGGGACATGGCGACAAACTGTGTGTGTGGGGAGCTAATCAAGAACTAACTGGTGTCTAATAATAGACTGTTGCATAGTTGTGGATATTTAGTATTGTGCAATAGGTTTTGTTTGAGGTTTAATTAGTCGCTAATTATGGTATCATTATGTTCTTAATAGTACCTTATTACAAGTGATTATATAAATATTATCATTTTGAAGATTTTTCGGATTCATTTAAGATGCTGATATTTCGTAGACATTGTAGTTAACTTCTTTGAAGAGAGCCTACTAATTTATTTGAATTGAGAAATCGGGAATATATAGGCTGCCAAAATGGATTCATTATATATGGAAGCTTATGAATTACACCAGAATAATTAATGCTTCATAAAAAAATATGATCAAAACGCTTTCCACCTATAACAACCTCTGACTATAGAAAAGGTTTTCAGATACATAAAAAGTTGGCATCAAATAAAAATCATAAAACCCCCAGCTGCGCAAAACCCTTCTAAAACACCCACCAAGAAAACCCATTTCTATCAACCCTTTCCTAACTACTGCCCCGGAAAATCATCGACGACGGAAGAAACTCGCTGGCGCAGCAAAGCTCGTTTGCCCCGGAAAACGAGGCAGCAGCAGCAGCAGCAGCGGCTCGCGCCCCCGCCGAGCTCGCCGGCTCACGGGTCGTTGATTCCGTAATCTCATTGTTCCGGCACGACGATTTTCATAGAGCGAATCCGTTGTGCAGCCTTGCCGGATCTCTCTCGGGCCGCGCTGCAAGCCTTCTTAAGAAGCTCGACAAGTTCCGCAAAGCGCGCTAAAGACAATGCCCCCCCCCCTTCCTTCGCCGGCCGATCGATTTATGGATTTAGATGGCTGTCTTGCCTGCTTTGCGCGGTTGAGGTGTGATTTTTTTGTTCTTATCTATATGGGCTTTTTCATGGCAATGCGCGCATAAGTGTAAGATGATGACTGCGGAGATAGTTACGTTTGGAAAGCTCGCGCACTGGCGATTTTCAGCTGGTGAGATAATCCAGAGCGTAACGTTTAGAGCGTAATTACGAGAAAACGGGTCGAGTTGGCTGTTTCTAAGAATGACGGCGTATAAGAGGAGCAGTGTTTTCTTAATTTGCCGAGGCAGTCCTTTTGATGCGCCGCGCGTGAGCTTGGAGAGGGAGAATTTGCGTTTGTTGGTTATGTGAACGCGAGTACGAGGAAACAAGACTGATGCCGATATGTCGTATTTTGTTGTTCTCTAAATGGTAGAAGTTGAAAGTTGATATAATTGGAAAGAGAAAAGATTTACCATATTTGTAATAGTTAAAATTTAATTATGTACTTGCATGGTAACAGTTATTATTTTTAAAAGATTTGATAAAAGAATCGTGATTATTGAAGCAAGACCTTGTCCACACTAAACCTAGACTAGTTTTTTTTCACATGGATAATATTCGCTTGATTGCAGATATGTTCACAAAAACCAATAATGTTATAGATGAATGAGAAAAATATTCGTGTGAAGGAATCTTTCCAATGGTATAATTGGTATCTACTTCTGAAAGCTGCATGCTAAAAGTCCCAGACTTAATTATTGGCTATTTTTAAAATTTTTTTACAATTTCATAATAATTTTTTATTTTATTGTCTCTTATATTTTTGATACAATTGAATATTTAAAAGAGAAGCATAAGGTCTCATAAAATAAAAGCGTATCTACACAAAACCAGCATATCTCCTTTTTTTCAAATTTCAAGAGCACACCTCATTTTTTCCTCACTCCGGCGCCGGAACAGCAAAGCTCGCCGCGACGATCCTTATCAGGACGACATCTAACGCTACGCGACTTTGGTATAACTCTAATTAAGCGCAATTTATGATGTTCGCCCGATCGGCTCTCTCGCGCCGGGGCATTAAATAAAGCGCTCGCGCTCTGTAGATAAGCATCAGCCGCGAGCGCCGCGCGCGCGGCCTACTCGGACAAATCCGCGGCTAGGATCTTGACGAAATAATTATGCTGAAAAGAGTGCGTGCAGCGCGTAACGTTGCGTACGCAGTCGGATGTATAGGAGCGCGATCTGGGCTGAGGGAATGAGGGAAAGCCTAACTGGATTGTGGCTTGTATTGGATTGAGTTTGGGTGTCGATAGAGATTTATTGGTTGGTTTGTGAAATTTAAATTTAGATTTTTAGTGGTGCTGGTGGTTTTTTGAATTTTTCCGTTTGAGCAACCTCATTTGTTATGCGCGTAATATTGAAATACCGTCACTATAGATTGGTTCTTATAAGGCGACTGAAAGCAAATCATTTTTGTTTTTCTTTTTTTATAGATTTTAAATGCATTTATTGACACTAATATAATTTTTGTAATAAAAAATGTTTATGTAACATCATGGAAAAATTATTCCAATTTCGTGAAAATGCATTAGTAATTGACAAATAAAATTTGTTTACCCCACGTTTATAAAACTTACATTTATTGATATATTAACATACACAAGCCGGCTACAAAAATATGCGACACTACTTCAAGTTCCCGATATCAAGTTCTTCTTACAAACATTCAGCAAATCGAAAACACCTTAATAAATTATTACAATAACAATTACAAACACATTGACACCAGTCCGTGAGTTCGCACATCCATACTCATTCGATGCAGCCACCCTCCACGACCACTTCATCAATAATTGCCCTCAGCATTAACAACTCCACACCTCCGTATATACCCACCCAACTCACGACTCCACACCTTCACTCTATACCCTCACCTCGCACGAAGTTTTAGCACTCCCACTGACCGGGCCGCACAAATTCAATCTACGCTCCTTATTTCGTGCCCGCCGCCGCCGCCGAGCTGCAGCGCTCGCGCGAAGGACGCTCGTAAAGCGCGCGAGCGATGACACGCCGCGGAGACCGCTCACGATCTCTGCCGCAAGTGTTTCGAGAGACGCGCGCTTGACACTTTGCCGAGGGAAGCAATTCGAGCCGTCACGCCGTAAACGAAGCATCCGGAGCACGCGCTTCTACACTCCATAAAAGTCCAAGTTCGCTTTTCAATTGTGAATGGATTTTTTTTTTTGTTGTGGGGAAAAAATTGGAAAGTTTAATTTGTTATTGATGGTGCGTGGAAAATGATTTTTTTTTTTTGGGTGCGTGCTGAGATTTTATATGCTTTTGACAAATCGCTTGCGATTTCACGCCCACTGCATCGAAAAATGACGCGACGGGTTGGTTAATGCAGGCGTGAAACTTTACACCCACGCGCTTGGGTCGGAAATTATACTTTCTAATAAAAACTGCAGATTAAGAAAATTTTTAGTTTTTTGTCGTTATTATACTCGAATAAACCAGTTATATTTTTTCTTAGAAAATTTGTGTAATTAATATAGTAAATAGTAATTATACATCACTAATTTGATATAATTTGAAACAAAATAATATATCCCGTACAACATCATTAGACCGTAATAAAACATTACCGAATGAAAAGACAATCTTCAATCTACCCATCAATTACAACCCAAACCACATTATATCAAACTACATTTCATAATTTAATAACGGTCCACCATCACATTTTACAAGCCCTGAAACCAAAGAACCAAACTTTTACTACCTTCCATCTCTACAAGCCCATAACCCCTCAGGGCAAAAATGACGAGACAGAAGGAAGCAGCAAAGAGGAAGTCGTCAGAACGACAAAAGCCGACCATCGCAAATTAATAGAGGCTGTTGCGCCGGCCGCGCTGCGATTGTCGCTAATGGAAAATCATCGCGTAGTTAGCCGAGAGCCGGCAGAGTAGTCGTAAAGCGGCCCGAGGCCTTTTGACGATTCTCGGCTCGAAAATTACAACAATCACGCGCTCGCGCGCGCGCCAAACCGCTATATTGCCGAGCGGCACGACAACTGTTCATCTGGAAAATCTCGCTAAGCTTGATTAGTTTTAGGCCTTCCTCAGCCAATGCCTTTTCATTCGCGAGCTCCGCAAGCGTCCCCTGAGGAAGCTGAATTGCCACTTTTTTCATGATTGTTTTATTAAAAGGAATTTTAGCTGGGAGTTTTTTTTTTGTTGAAAGGTGTAATTACAAATCGATTAGGTTTATCTTTAATTTTTTAAATATAACATTTATGCATAATAATTAACTGAGTTATTTAAAAGAATGTATGAACCTTAAAAATATTCCTACTTTTCTTCTGCAACGCTCAAACCCAACAAACTGCATTTCGCATCTTTAAACAAGCGCATCTCCCTACCTATTTTCGCAAATACCGATTAACCAGAGAGCAGCAGGAACAGCATCGATTCAGCCTTCTGAAAAAGGCTCTTCGAAAGTCGCTTATTTATACAACACAGCGCGCGAGAGAGATATTTTTTGTCTCACTCTTAGCTCGATATTCAATGGGTTTGCGCATCGAGCGGCCTCGTTAGAGACTGCAGAATTTCACGATATTCCCACTGGCGGCTGAGCGCGAGCCAGCTTCGCAATGCGACAGCCCAGCGGAAAGATGTATTATACGCATTGGCCAGCTGCTGCGTTCATTCTGGGTCAGTAAAACCTACGACGAGTCGAACGGCATCGGAGGACCTCTTTTCGTTTGAGGAGAAAGAGAGCGAGAGAGAATTATTTATGTCGCGGCTAAAACGGGCATGCCGATCTTTGTTCCCGCTGCGGGAGTACACTGCGCTAGGAGCGCGTGTCACTGCCTGGGTTGTTACGTTTCAATATATTTTGCGATGGGGAGCTTGCTTGGGAACTAGTTTGGAATTTGCTGTAGAGTCGTACCTAAATT
The DNA here is from genome assembly GCA_900480035.1 of Eupelmus urozonus. Classification (NCBI taxonomy): domain Eukaryota; kingdom Metazoa; phylum Arthropoda; class Insecta; order Hymenoptera; family Eupelmidae; genus Eupelmus; species Eupelmus urozonus. Next base: position 51,845 of record UELX01000153.1, on the reverse strand, counting down.
AACCGATTTTATCTTTCGGCTTGGTACACTTTATCCAATAAAGATATTTCATTTTGTTTTCTAAAAAATAGATAATTAGATATAAAAACAAGTGCAACTTGTAAGTATAACTTTGCAAGAAAATTTTTTCACAAAATATCTCGTATCCCCGATCGCCGGCATAATCGCTTTGCGTTTGCAAATTTTAATGAGGATGCAAGTTAGCCAAGAAAAAAGTGGGCTCCAGTTTGCGCAAGCGCGCGTCCGTCTGGCGCGCTAATCGCTCGCCGAGAGTTACGACGGCGATCGGGACGTCATCGTGTTTTTCGTACTTTACGATACTCATCGCGTAATTGATACCTTTTCTGGCCGATCGAAAATCTTTATGGCTAGATAAATTCGTGCTTTTCAACGCACGGAGAAGCTAATTAGTCTCCCGTAAAGTACGCGGCTAATGATTGGATGAGCTTACGTATTTTGCTTTAAATGCTTCGCTGTAGAAGAAATCTTAATTATTGTGATTATCGCAAGAGTTAAATACGTCGGGCTCTGCTGAATGTTTCTATGAGTTTATTGAGGAGCGTTATAGGAAAATGCTTGCTCGGAGGAGCGTCGCAGTGAGTATGTAATAATTGTTATGGAGAAAGCTGTGGAAAGATGAAGCCCAAATTTTCTCGGATATTACTAGAGATAGCGACGGAATAACAGGGAGCATTAATGAATAATATGTTGCTGATGACATATTTTATGTATATAGAAGAGTGTGGATTGGACAAAATTCCTCGTAAGTGTCGATTCTTGTGATTTTGTCAACGCAAGTATAAATTTATGTTCATTTCAGCATGTGTGATTTAATAAAAGCTTTGTTGAAATATATTTCTTGTAGACTGTAATTCAATAAGATTTTTTAATTTTTAATTTAGATTTACTTCTATATAACTTACTAAATTCAATCTTTTTATAAAACGTTCATACAATTTTAGAAATTTAAAAGAACGCTCTACGTTTTCTCATGTTCTATATTGAAATTTATCTATTTAAAATGGTTGGAGGTCAAGAATAGCATTAAATTAATTTCTACTAGAAATAAACTGGTAATTAAAAGGATTTATTTCTACTAGAGATATATTCTTCATATTCTTATTTATTGTTTCAAAATATAAAATCTACGTTTTGTTTATATCTATCCATCATTTTCTATCTCTTTTTATCTTAACGTAGTTTCTATTGACAAAGTTGTGTGTGCAATATGTTACAAAATATCTTGTTATATTTTCCATTGTAACACTGAAGTCTCATATTAATAACAACAATAATAATTCTATCACTTGGTAATAAATTAATAATATAACAATAAGCAATAAACCAGAATCGTTGTTTAACATTATTACAGTCCTGTAACGTATCCTCAACCTCGTTCAAACTAAACCGAACCTTCATCGGATTTTAGTGTGGAAACTGCTCTTATTCAGCTGACAGTTCACCTACGCACTATGCACACCTACGCTCGCCGTCAATGGCTTTGCTCTCGAAAATACACCGAAACGCAGTTTACCTCGTTCTTATAACTCCGCGACTTTCGTTTTTCATGATAAATTGCTGCAAGGATAATCGATCACGTGGAATTATGCAGCCGAGGGAGGGAAACTGTATCGTTTTGACAGTCCTGCTAATTAATGCTAATCACGCTGACGTTTTAAATCAATTTTAATTAGACTTTTAAGAATTGAATTGTTTCGGGAAAGTAGTATCTGACATGCATGTTTCATTGTATCAGCTGCTTAAAATTTTTCATTAAAATTCACACTTGTAAAATAAAATTCTAAAATACACACAAACATGCCATCAACATATCTAAAATATACAATCAGAGTTGCAATTTACAAGTCGAATCGACAAGTAAAAATTAAATCAACTAATCCGAACAAGCCAAACCCAAGAAAGAAATACAATCTTTACACAATTTCTGCAACAGAAAAACATTTCCAAACCTTCCTCCTTTCCCTCCATCAAACGCACGCCACCCTTCTAAAAAGCGCCTCAGGCGCATTTCCAGAAACAATTTTCATTTCACAGACTCAAACCCCCAGCCCACTTTTAATTAGCAATAACAAGCCAACTAATGGAATACAGCCGCGCATTAAGAAAACATTCTTGAGGACGATACACTTGTAGTTATGACGGCGCGGGTGTATATAGCTGCACGCGTTGCGTGCAGCTCATTGCGCCTCGGCCTGCGACCTCGAGAAATAGAGAGGGAAAGATTCGCAGTGCAAAGAAGAGGACGAAGCCGAGGCTCGCTATCATCTGCGGAGAGCCAGCCCCGCGGCCGAGTGAGAGCGCGATTTCACAGAGGGGCCCCTGTAAGAGCGAATGCACACACGCAGGCCTAACGAACTATTCAGCTGATGATACTCTCGGCTCTTTTTTTATTTTTCCGAGCTCTTAGAACTTTCTTGGGTGTGTTAGATTTTTGTTGTTTAGGTTTGTTAGTTGTAAAGTATATTTTAAGTTTATTGAGTGGTTTTGGTAATTTTCGAAAGCAGCGACTGGATAAGTATCCAGCATTCTCGAAATTTTAACTATTCCTTTTGTTTTCACTGCATTCACCGTAATCAGATTTTGCATTGAAATCTAGACCAAAAGGTCGTCTCAATCCGCAATTTTCCAAACGCATAACTCACAGCCTCGCCTCTTATCTCACCTCGCGCACTTATCTCCTACTTGTCCTCAAGAAAAGCCGCGAAAAAAGAAGCCGAGGCCAGCTCAGCATCAGCTAGCCACAGAGAAAAGCCAGCCTCAGACGAATGATATTCCCATAGTTGGCTCTCTCGCCGGTGCGTGAGCTTCTCCCGCTGCAGCGGAGCGCCGAGGAAAGTCTCCCTCTTCGATCTCACGATCCCGTGAGAGATCCCCGGGCTCCTTTCGATTTCGATTCGCGCTGCTGCTGCTGCAGAAGCAGCTCTCTCGCCGCAAGAGAAAATAGCCCGCGCTTTATTACGGAATGCCTTTTCTCCTGCGAGCGCGCTCAGTGCGGTTGTTATATTCGCGGCGGCTCTAGGAGCGTCGAGTGCACACGCACATCCTTTCCCTTTATGTATGTGTGTGTGCGCGAGTGCGACATTTGAGAGTGTATGAGCGGGTTCGTTTAGACTTTCCCGTGAGGATGGGACTTTCGTTTATTAATCATTTTGTTATTGTTGGGTTTCGATTGGTTTTTGGATAAGGGTGGGAGAGACTGTGGTGGTAGGGTTTGGGTTTTGAAGTGGGTTTTTTAGAGGAGTGTCTTAGGTAATTGTTGGAAGCATTCATCAGCTGTGCGCTTTGAAATACAAAGTTGTGCTATAGTTTAGATTAGTACTGTCACTTTGAGAAAAATGGCCGGCTGATATTTTAATGTTTTTCTAAGGAAAATCAAATTAATGGCTTCATTTTCTTGTATGTTTAAATTTAGCTCGAGAGAGGTTACAAGTTTTATCGTGATTTATTTACAAGCTTGGTTACGTAAACGCCACTCGACTGATCACTCTTGTTTTTGGTTTTGAACGATGAAAAAGCCTTCATGATATTTATAAGTATTCAACGCGAAAACAATGGCGCGTTCATAAGTATACGGATTTTTTTATGTGTGCGCTCTAATTAAAGTATATTGCTTACAATTTAGTTACAAATACCATTATCTATAAAATAAGCAGACGTTTTTTTCCGACGAGTAGTAAATTTTTCTTTTTCTATAAATTAAACATTATCTTTCATAATGTTATATTAAAATGTATTTCCAAATCGAGATATAAAAATAAATTAAAAAACTAAGCCGCATACGTTATACATGCCTATTTATGTAAATAGACATATAACGTACCGCTGTAAATGTAAATCCTTGTGTAACTTGCAGGCAGCATAATCAATGCAGAGGATAAAAAAGACTGCAGGCTAAAAAAGCCACTTTGAAATTCAAATAAAACCATATCTGAATTAATTCCCGCTGGCATCTGTCACTAATAGCGCGATGAAAACAGCTTTCTGACACGTCTCCGCGCACCATTGTCACATCCATCCAAACAAATAATCCCAATCCCGCAAAACCGTAATACCAGTCAGCGAAGGTCACCGATCTCGCAAAATTTACAGTAACAATCCATAATTTTAACACGAAAAAAGCCAAGGGTGCACCCATGCGAGAACAGCTCCGCTAATTGCCATCACACAGGCGTGTCCCTGCGCGCTGCAGCTAATATATTCACTTTCTCCAAAGCCAGCCTCCTCAAGCTCAGCCGGCCGCGATTCGCGCACTCTCGATTTAATTTTAATATAACGCTCGAGCCCTGGGCCTAGAAGCGCTCAGAGGAATCCAAAAATAGACTTGACGAAAAGGTGGCGGGCGAGATGTTCGGCTTCGCGCGCGATAAAGCCGCGCCGCGAGATTAAAGCGCGCGCGACAGCTGTCAAGCCGCATTAGCTAATTCTATTTTCGTCGCCGGCTTATTTGCTCTTAATCGCCGCTTCCTTTTTCGCGGCTTTGGAGCTAGCTGGTACGTCGCTGCTTTTTTTCTCCTGTTATACATGTTTATTCTGCGAGGTGGAGAAGTAGGCCGCGCGCGGCAGACGGGAAAGGAAGTTTCTGCATGAATTAGGCGTCGATGCCGGCTGGATGGATTTGAATTTTATCTCGAGGCCGGGCTGATTTTCGGCATGGAAAAAAAGGCGCCGACGAGATATCGATGCGTTCGTTAGGGAGAGAAAAAGCCGGCGCATTAAGGAACGCTTGGGAGAGTAACAATAGTTCGTTAGGGCATATTTCAAGAGAAAGAGCGCATTTCTCCGCAACAATCGCACGTACGCCGGTCTATTAAAGTATAATCCGTGCATATATACCCGAGGCGCGTTTAACGAAGGCCCGCGCGTGCTACTCTCGTCATTCTTATCGGGAGCATCATCGACATCGAGGAGAGCGCGATATCAGGGGGAGGGCCGTTTTTATGGTAATCGTCGGTATATCACTTTCATCGTCGGAGCTGCTCTGGCCTGCCGATTAAATTGCCCGTGGAAAAAGTGCAGGGCGCGCGGATGCTGCGGCCGAGTGTGTGTGTATATGTGTATGTTTACGTGAGAGAGCGAGCAGAAAGCTAACCGACCGCTTTCTACTGCGTTTCTTCTTCGGTCCAAGCGTGGAGCGGGAGATATAGCAGTGCGCGGCGGACGAGCCAGTGACTTTGACGCGATGACACACTGTGCTTATGTCGAGGCGCGTGCTGGCTCTAGTGGCCGAGCTGTTTCTATGGCTGGGGTCGGCTTGGTTTGTTTGCTGAGGCCAGTGTGTTTGTGTTTATAGTTAGGTGAGTGACAGGAGTGAGGCTGTTGGTTGTGACTCTCTTTTGTCATTTTTGTGTGATTGATGGATAGGTTATTTTTAATAGGGTAATAGTTTAAAATTAAAACTATTCATTGCATTTGAATTGTAATAATCTGCTTTTATTAAATTATTAAACCAATTGATTGATTCATATTCCATTTTGATTTAGCCAAAGCAGAATTTTAATTAGTTAGACTTAGTTTTATTGAAATTTAATTAGGACCTAGATCCTATATAGGTCATAGCTTGGGGCTCACTAATTGCCACAATTACGAACAAAAAGCCGGTTAGATCCTAAATAGGACTTAGTTAATTGTCTACCGTGGACCCTCGGAACCTAAAATACCCGCAAGCCTTAAATTATTAACAAAATTAAAAACAATCCATAAAAAATACCCAGAATAAAAATCGATAAGAAAACAGAAATAAATTAATCACACACACCTCGCATCGAAAATCGATCATCAACATTTCAACGTCCGCAGTATCTCAGCCTTACCGGTTTCCCCCTCGCGAAAGTACCACAAAAGCTGACCATCAACTATCACCTACCTTTTCATTTTCACCTTTGCCCAGAGAGAGAGAGAGAACCAACCTCCTCTCACGCGCCTGCATAAAAGGTGAGCTCCACACTCTTCGCCCAAGCAATATCCCAGCCAGCAGCGCTCGCATCAGCTGATCTCGGCTTTCTCGATAATAAGAAAATTGGCCTGATCTAAAGCGGAGGGAGGCGGCGATCGATCCTATCGTTTAATCTCTCTCTTTTTCTCCCCACACCTATATCGTTGACTTGCACACCGAGAGCCGCATATAACACCGCGGACTCTCGCAGCTTGCGTGCAGCTATGCTTATGTGTGTATACGCGCAGCAGCCCATTACCTGCTGCTGCTGCTGCTGCTGCTCCTCCGCTTCGCCTACTCCATTCTAATGCGCAATTACGCCTTTCTAAAGCTTTACGACTCTTCGGATTTTTTTCCTGCCTCGGACTATGAATTGCGAGCTGAGAAAAGAGTTGCGGTAAGCGCGCACGCGCGCGCTTGAATTTCAAAGCGCGAGCTGTATTGATTAATGCGAGCGCGACTGCGGATCTGTAAACGCGCGAAAATTGATCTTGCGAGATTAGATAAGGTTGGCTGGTTCGGCTGGGTGCTGGAGACTGGTGAAAATGAATTTTAGATTTTTGGAAAGGTTGAGCGTTATTAAGGATTGACTTATTATTGAAAAGTAAATAGTTAATTTATATACAGTTTGTATAAATATATTTGCACTAACAAAATAGCTGTAATAACTCTGGTAGAAATTTATTCATTTACAATGTTTATAGTTTAGAATATAGGGATTTAGTAAATGGAAATATAAATTGGAATTAAATGGAATCAATTCTACTAGGGAAATATTAATTAATATAAATAATTGAAATTAAGCAAATCTAACGATGAATACAAATAAAACACTGAGTATTCCAGAGCCACACAAAATAATTCGAAAATAGCTCTGATAAAAATTTCCAATCGGAAGTGAAAGATCGCGGGAGGAGCATTAATTCAGAAAACAGCTCGGAATGCCGTGGAAAGGCGAGAAAACGCGAGTCACGTTGCGGCTCGCGGCGCGGCAATTGGCTCTCTTACCTTTGTGCGGTTCAGCGGGTTCGAGAAGTCCCATCCCGGCGCCACAAACAGGTATCCGCACTTGGAGATCTTCCTTGTGGCCTGCAACAAAAATTACATCCTGATTAAATTCTCTTCCTCCGATGAAAACACCCGCGGTATAAACCGACCCGGCGCGTTTCCCCGCGGGATGATTTAACGAATTTCAATTAGGTATTTTCACTTATAAATAATGTGTAATTTGAGCGCTAGATTGGAATTATATATAAATATTTCGCCACTCTCTAAATCCGAAAGTGCGATATTTAATTCTCTCGGCTGTATTTTACTTTCACGGATTATTTTCAAGTATTTTCGCCGAAAGACATTTGTCATTCAGATTAAGAGAGTAAATAATGGATGAGTGATAGCGAGTCGAAATAATAATCAGGACTGCCGAGCCAATAATTAGGTCGGCTGCAATGATTATATCCAGAACGAGTCGTAAATTACAATAAGAATAAATCGCGACTGTCGGAGCTGTAGCTCTAATAAGGTTGACTATAAATATTTTTTGCGTGAATAATTACAAAGACCTTGTAACATACATTGTCGGGCTATTTTTATTGAGAAGAGCGTCTTTGCGCGTTCGCGCATCGGATTCGAAAATTTATTGTTATACGCCTTATTTTAAGCACGTACGCTCTTGGCCTCGTACTGAAATATCGAAATTGCATTATCCCAAGCGTGCTTTAACGACAAACTTCATTAAACACAAGTATTTCAAAAATGCATTATTTTTATTAAATAAATTATCACAATAACCAACCGTTCGCTCAAAAAAAATTTCAATTTAAAAAATTTGCATCCCAGCCGCAAGTCCATACTCACAGCGCTCAAATAACAAAAGAGCGCTGCACAATGCGCGTAAAAGAGGCGTTATTCAGCGAGCTCTCGCGCGCAGCGAGTTAAAGTGCAAATGAGCGCTAGGAAGGACGCGTCTATTAGCGCGACTCCGCGACTGCAAAGCGCGAACAAGAACCTTTCAAATACCTATACAGCTCATCTGAGGCCGCTTCGCGTTGAAGCAGAAATAAAAGAAGGCGCATAGAGCCGTATAGTAAAGAGATAGTAAAAGGTCGCCTCCTCTAGCGGGGGCCAAGAGCGACTGTCTCGGCTCTATCTCCGCGGAATCGCCAGACATCTGGCGCATACATCAGGAAAGCGCAGAGCCGGCTCGGGCATTCTTCGCTCATAAACCATACGAGTCCATCCGCTTCCTTCTTTCTCCTCTCGATGCTGTTTTCTCTTGCGCGCGCGCGAGCGGCTATCTTTTTTCCCGAGGCCGCTGCTCTCTTCCACTTTGCATTCTCCTCCGGGGCCTTTTTCCTGTATCCTCGCGCGTAAATAAAAGAGCCCGGGGGGGCTTATAAGAAGCTCGTCTCCGTATGCATTATCGCCTAGCTGAGATATAGATGCGTCTTTTCTTTAAATTCATTGCTGGCGAGTGAGCGGGGATAAGCGAGGCTGTTGTTGTGGGGCTCGATGCGAAAACAACTTTCCAGCCGGCCGCTTGCGTGCATTTTTTGCTCTCGTTGCGCACTTTCCTAGCTGAGCGAGCCTCGACAATTTTCTCTCTGCGAGTGTAGTGACGCGCTTGGCTGGATGTGTGTGAAAAGACGCGTTCAGCGTTCTTTTGTGGTGGTTGGAGTCGGTGTGTGGTTGCAGTTTGCTGTATACTTGTTGGCTTTGCGTGTAGTTTAATAACTGAATGTTCTATCTATTGTTTAATTAATCCAAGATCAAGATATTGTATGTACGCAAAGAGAATTTTCGGATAAAAATTAAAGGAATTTAACGGTAAACCTTGATAAGATAATAAGATAAAAATTATAGCGATTCGCTTATTAAGTTACTCCTCTAATTTTCATCTCTCATCGGAAAAAAATTCTCTCCCCATACAAACATACTTTTTTCATTTAAACAAAAATAAAATAATTCCATTCAATTAAAAACTTTCTCTTCCACATTTTCAATTACATAAATTTCTTAGCTCGCGAAATAAAGCAGCCAAGCCAGCCACACTGCCAACCAGACACAAATTCTCAAATTCGCTGAGCTCGCTCTCGCGCGTCATTATCGAACCGGCAGCTCGAGCATTCGAAATCCTAATCCCCTCGCAGGTAAGACAACACCGGCTATCGTACGACACGCTGCAGGCGCGCATAACGAAACAGTCAGCTTTATATTAGGCAAGCCGGGAGGAATTCCATTCTCCTCAACTGCGCACCGGCCGTAAATTTTCATTGACGAGAACCTGAGTAGAAGAAGAGAGAGAGAAAGGAAATGACGAGAATAAAAAGTCCAGCGACACGTCGGTCGAAAAGGCGAGTTTTTCGAGACGAAAGACACTGCTCGTATACCTATCTAGAATTGTATATATATATATAAATACGCGGAGGTGGCGCGTCACTTTCGATCGTTACGAAGCTGAGAAGACAGTATAAGGCGGCTTTTCTTCGACCCCGTCGCAGTGCATTCTCCAACCTGCAGTGCGAAAGTGCCCCCGGCCGTTATTTCCTCCATGCCCGAGAGCTAACGACGGCGGGCTTATTGAATTAAAATCTAGCGCCTCGTGAAAGTTTTCCAATAAGTCGACATATCCCGCCAACACCAACAAGCTCGCTCCCCAGCGTATATACATATACATCGGCTGCCTGGAGGCTCGGCATGGATTTCCAGAAACCGAGAAAACGCATAATTGCTCGGCTCGTAAAGCGCTCGGGGCGCGTGTATCCAGGAGAACAATCGTGAATCGCCAAGTGAAGCGAGACTGCTCTAACGAAGGACGCTCGCCGCTCGGAAAGAGAAAGGGGATAGAGAGAAGAAAATAAAAGTAATTTAATAGCGCTGAAAGCATACAAACGATCGATTTGCCAACTCATTCCCAAGTCCCCGGGCGTATCCCAGAGGATGCGACTCTCCCAATTTCCATATTCCGCGACGCGAGCCGAGCTGTATGTGCGGGCTGCGGAGATGATTGAAGAGACGGCTAATGATTATTGATGCGATAAAGGGATGAGAGGAGAGAGAGAGCGCCAAAGCGTGATATAGATGCTCGCGTGCAAGAGCGAGTATATAGCCAAGGGCGCGCGGGGCCCAATTCAGCTGGAGAGCTTCTGATTAATGAGTAATCAATTAAAAGGAGATAAATCCCGGGCGTCGTCGCGGCTCTGTGGGCTTATCTGTGCCGGGCTGCGCTCTGCGATCGTTGCGTCAACAGTCGGCTTATTATATGGCTTGGAATGTTTTTCTAGATGTCTATGGGCTTTGGTTCTTTGGAGGTTTGCCGCTTTGCGTGGTGTTGTCGTATGTGAGTGGGGGATTGGTTATGGCTCTGTTAACGAGATCGATCAATAAAATAGTTGTTATCGTAAGACTTTTATTTTTCTTTAATCGAGCTGAAGACTCTGTGAGCAAATTCAATTTTTAAACTGCGCTTGATGTACTCTAATACGGTCTACACGCGGTACTTACGGCGTAATTGCAAAAGTTAATTGTTATTTGTAATGGCGTCTAGAAAAACGTAGTTACTATCAAACAGTAACCACGGATCGGTGAGCGGTCACCTACATAAGCCAACTATAAAAATAACGAGCGCTACGAACGTTAATTTTTCTAAAAGCCCCCAGCTCGCCGGCTCCAGCTAACGACAAAAAACTAATTGCCGCTGCATGGAATAATGATAAAATTGCGTTACATAAAAGATCCTTCCTGATGGAGCTGCGCGCGCGGCTAGGCCACAATCTCTCTGTGTATACACTGCGCGCGCACAAACATGCGGCATGGAAACCGTTAAACTAGATCAGATTAATACAAGATTTTAAAACCGCAGAGACTCTCGGGGGCCAGCGCGAATCTACTCTGGAAATTTCCGACTAGTAGCGCGTAGCCGTAAAACGAATCGATTTTATTTGTTTTACCGTGCCCAGCGCGCGCGCTGCAAAAAATGAGCATCATTAAAAATAATTGCCCCAGCAGAAGCAAATCGACGGGGATAATAATCCTGATTCGATTATAATAACCCCGATTCATCCGATACAAAAATCGTCCGTCTTTTTCGCGCGATCACGAGACTCGCGACTAGTTGGCGTGACCGACACCGCACGCACACATACGCGGCGTAAATCGCCTGGAATACATATTGGCTTCTCGGACCGTTCATTTTTTCCTTTTTTCGACAGCGCCTCCATTAAAGCTCTCTCTCTCTCTCTCTCGGTTTCTCTACGCTCTGTTTAACGGCTTCCCGTGTCCGGCGAATCGAACGATTTCCTGTCGCCCATTACGGCCACAATTAACTTCCGGAACGCGGCGCATATGCGCGCGTTTGGTGAGCTGGGTTATTATAAAGTGCGAGAGGTGTATGTGTATGTGCGAACGTGAGCTCGACATACGTCCATGATTTCGTGTGTGTATTCGATTGCCGCCGCGCTCTGAATATGCTATATGGACATGAGCGGTTGGAAAAATGTGTCCAGGGTTTGACACGGCCGATTTATTTATTACTCGTTTATGCGTTGGGAGTTTGGTTTGACCGATAGTGAGGCTTATTAAGAAGCTTGAGGATATTGGGCATTAAGGTGGCTGCTCGATCGATTGGATATATCGAGTTGATTCGTGTGATAGATGAAAATAAACCGGTAACAAGCGAGAAAGAATCGGGTTCTGAGGCGGTTCAATGGTTCACTTTTCAATCTTTGATCCGAGTATTTAATAAGCAATATTTCTTTTTACTTTAGTTATTATTTATGTAAATATTTTCAAAACTAATTAATTCTATTTTAAATAAAAAGTACAAAAGAGCTTATATTTTTGTTGCAACAAGTGTCAAGAGAGCTGGAAAGTAGACAAACACAAGAGCGCCGATAACATTGTTAAACAAAGAACAGTTATTATTATTTCTTCCGCAACGTCAATTCCAATAAAGCCAAGTTTTAAAACAATTTTATCATACCCAGATCGGCATTCAAAAGAGTCCACACCACGATAATATCCCGTTCGTTCGCCAAAGCCCCGCAACAGTCATTATCCTCTCCCAGCTCATATCGCACGCAACAACAGCCGCACGCGTCACTTCTGCACAAAGCGCACTTAACAAACCGAGGGCCCGCATCAGACACACGTACCAAAAGACAGTCTCGAGCCCCGCGAAACAAAAAGTCATCCTCGCGGCGACGATGATTTTCATAATGCGAACGTTGCGCAACCCTCGAAACTTCCTGTGTCGTAACAATGCCGTCCTATCCCCCCTCCTCGAGACACTCGCGAAAAAAAAAAAGCTCGGCAACAATACCGGAGAGCTGGTATATATAGAGAGTGCATCGTCTCTCGCTCCTAATTGGCGCCGCGGCGCAATGTCCCTGACACGCATTGCGGGCGCTGATCGCGCGAGGCGCCCCAGATAATCCCACACGCGTCTATAATAATGGCGGCGGCGATAATTCGCGGGAGAGAGATGCGTGGGTGCGCGAGCGCCTTTCTGGACACCTGGCGATGGTAACCCGGCAATTAAGAGTGTAGAGCCTGTGCGGTTGCGCTTGCTGATCGTGGTTATCTCGCTAACGAACGGCCAATCGGAGCGTGGCTCTTCCTTTTCCTTTTATAAGGTGCGAGCGTAGTAGAGGTTTGAATATAGGAAGTGTTTTGGTTTTTGACGTTGATGCGTTGTTTTAGAAATAATCGGAGTTAGTTTAGATGATGATTGTTCTTTTTTGCGTCTTACTAAACCCGTCCTTCATCTACTTATGCCAATTAAGTATGACGCGCTCACTGTCAACAATCAATAAATCGCTCAATAATTCGAAAGTTTTATTAAAATATTCATATAAATGAAATCTCCGGCCCAGATGCCTCATTAAAAACGTTAAGCTCAAAAATCTCATACTCAGTATCATTAAAAGCTAAGCTCTGTCACTACGCTCAAAAAGCAACGCTCCAGTGCACCTCCACACTCCATCGAAAAAAACGTCTCGCAGAGCCGATACAGGGACAGGTTGGCTCGGTACACCTCCTCGCGCAACGGCAAAACGAGAGAGAGCGGATGTGGGATATACGTGCGCGCTCAGAGCCGACGAGACGCGTGGGACTTTCTGCTGTTCGCCTGGCCAGCGAGATACTGGACCGACTCTCCGCGCTCGTTGCAACAGAGCAGCGCTGCACTCGGCGTATTGACTTATTGCCGACTGTTAGGGTTACACACCGGCTCTGCCACTTGAGATCGTTTCTAACGCGCATTTTTTTTTGCACGCCTTAGCGAGTGTGTGTATGGCTGGGTTGTTTCGGCTTTGTTTCGACTGTCGGTATTGGAAATTCATTTTATATTGGTGAGTTATGGGGTGGGATGAAGGATAGCTGTGGTTATTGTTAGACTCGCGGCTCTTCAAATAATTTTTTTGAGTAATATTACAATCACTTAGGCCAAACTATTTTTGAAAAGGATATACGTAATTCCAAACGGAACCGCGGCGGTAAAAGTAATACGTCCCATTCATCGCAATCCATGCGTTTCACAAAAGCACGATTTTAAGTGAAACCGAAAAAATGAAAAAAAAAAAAAGAAAAAAAAAACAATATACAGGAAATAAGAACTGAACCCAACGGCATGTCCATGCCCGCGGCACAGATACAACTCGCTCGCGGCGTGTACAACAGCTGCTCTAGAAATCCACGTAATTTCTGAAATCGGTAGTTACAGCGCACTGCGCTGCAAGCCAGAACTCGCGCGCGTGTTTTTTTTTTTTCTACCACGGAAAAAAAAGCCGCAGCCGCTCGCACCACCGTTAGGCCTATATGTCCCTTGGACCGAGCGCGCGGCGTCGGCCAGTGGCTTTTCCCGGTAGAGAAAAGACACGTCTGCGCGCTCTGCCATTGTGCTCTATTAACTTGCGTGCCGCGCGCGCGCGCGCACAATCCCAGAGTGCACTTTTCAGACTAGCGCTTTATGCAAAGCTCCCATTGAATTGTGCGCGCCGCGAGCTCGCATGACTTGCCGGCTGTTCGGGGGGAGGGGGAGGGGGGATTTTTAAGGAGCAATTCAGTGTCAAGTCGAGCCTAGGCCACGGCACGTTCGCTCTGCGACTGTTTACTATGCTGCTTTGGTGCGGCGAGTGGGAGTTGATGTTTTATGAGCCGTTGTAAGTGTTACTTTTTTGACTGGAAATAGTTGTTTGTAATGAATTAAGTTGATTTTGGAAAATAAATCGATATATTTTTGATTAATAACGTTTTAATTAGAGTTTTAATCGAATTAAAATTTTAATAAAAAGCAAACGATATACTAAACAGGTAAAAAAACGCTTACTCCCCACTACCCAAACAGTATCAAAATCCAAACTACCACACCATCATCAGCACAATTTCCTCGTAAAGCCAGGCTACCAGCTCCGCGACTCGAAAACCGGCGTCGCGTCAACGGTAGCTCACCTGCATTTTCAGCGTTTTACAAGCACCTTCGCGCGCGCGTTAAAACGGCCAAGCCAGCAGCTCGCAGAGTTTCCGGTTTCCTCGCTTCACCTCCTCTCGCTCCCCGTCTTTCATCCCGCTTATATACGAGGCTTGCAATTTTTCTCCTCTTTCCGCATTTGACGGGAGAACTACGCCAAGCGCATACCGAGACGCGCAGAAAACGCGGAAGCGAGCGACAAAGAAAAGGAGGGGGTTTAAGGGGGGAGAAGGACGAAATGAAGCGTTGAGTTACAGTGGCTGGTGCAGAACTTGCAATTTGATTATAGTGCCGTGGGTTTGCTGGTCTGGCGGAAAATTATTGTGTAAGGAGGCATATTTGGGTGGTTTTGTGAAGTTCGTTTTTCTCACAGCCTGGCATTTTTTTGTATGTGAATGGTTTTGGTATAATAATTATAATTTTCGGGGAGTTACTTTATTAGAGAGTGATGAAGAGAATATTCCGGTGCAAATAGTACGTAATATAAAAATTTCGAAATTCAAATAGAATTACAACTTGTATGTAAAAAAACGACTGAACTAGTAAATTATAGTACTCACGCTAAATATAGACTTCAAATAAGACTAGTTTATAGACTGATAAGTGCCTAAATTTCAGTACCTTACACTGTATTTTCCAGATTTAAAAATCTGAAAGCTCATATGAAATATATTATAAATAAGCCTGATCCCTCGAATCTACGTTCTCACACATATACATCATCTCGGTGAAAATAACACAGATCAACCGGAGAAACGACTATCAAAACTAAATCGATACCCCGCATTTTCTATCTCTAAGTAGACCATTAACTGAAATAGCACATTTCTATTTAAAAATAAAAAACCAGTCGTACAGCGTGCCGTTAAAGCAGCTACGAAACTTTTACCCAGAATCGTGTACACAGGTAACCAAGCCGTTTCTCTATTCCGTGCAAGTAACGCCGTAACGATAAATAAGACGAAGGAGCGCATCATAACTATAATAAAAGCCGGCACGCGAAAAACAAACCAATCGACCTTCATTATTTTCTCTATCATGGCAATTTCCTGCTCGATTGACCGAATCCGAGGAAAGTCAGCGCCGAGTACATTTCTCTTTGACGAGGTATACTTTCATTCGGCTCTATCTGCAGTGTACATTTCGTCTCTACTGTCATCTAGCTCATTTTAAATTACATGTAATTTTCTGGATCGACGAAAAAACTTGACGCGCAGGAAATCAATGGACGAGAATTTACTCATGATCCAAACGGTTTCAAATCCGCCACTCTCAGAAAATAATAAATCAAGCTCAAACATACACAACTAAACCAAAAAAAAACCACCACTAAGAAGACTCTAAACTATTCCAAAAGGTCATAAAAAGACAGCTGTAAGATCCGATCGATCGAGAGCGCGCTTTCACGCTAATGGCACGGCGCGTAGCCGCGGCGCGCGACGAAAAGAAAGAAGGCCGCTCTTGCAGCTCTCGCAAAATGGAAGCGAGCCGTGCATTCTATCTATAATTTGAGAGAGCCAGCTCTTTCTCCGAGCTGCTGCAGCGATTACCGGCTGCTTTGCCCGGCGTCAGCCGCCTGACGAGTTTTCACGCTGCGACTTGGCTTGTGTATTAGCTAGTCAAGCGAATTCATGGAGCTGCCTCGTAAATTGTCATCTCTAGATTTAGAGCTATACGTCCGGATCGCCGCGCAGCGTCGAAAGTATATTCATTGGATTTTTCGCCGCCGTGTGTTTGATGATTTAAGGCGCGCGCAATTTCCTGGTCTCCTTCGAAGAAAGTAAATAATCGTTTTAATTTATTTATAAATGCTAATTGCCGAGCGCGCGCGCGCAATTGTATTCAGCAGGCCGGACGTAAATGAGCCGAGGGACCGCCCGCTTTCATGTTAAATTATGCGTAATATTGAAATTCCCGGTGTGCAAAGTGCGCGCCGAAGGGCCGTCGGAGTATTTTCATAATTCATCCCCGAACTCGGCTCTCTCGGGCCATTACGAGAAAACGCGATTCGAATACGCGAGCGAGAAGACGGGAGAGAAAAGCTGTAATCTGCAGCAGAGGGAATTGATACGTTCGACTTTGCAGATTTATCAAGCGCGAGGCATCGGGAAATTCGTAGGTGTATAGCTCGTCTGGTGCTCGGCGCGCGTGAAATCAGCCGCTCGATTAATTCGTAAGAGATCGATGAAAGGAGCGATTTCAATTGTGGATATATAGAAACCGGGAGAAAGGAAAAATAAAAGCGGCTTATCGTCGGAGAGCTGGTGAGAAGAAAAAAGACTAGAGCGCGAAAAGAAGCAGCGGAGCGCAACGGCGCCGCACACGTAGATACGCACCCAATCCTGGTTTTCTATATCCACACGCTAAACGAAAAGACGCGCGACACACTTGGATCATTCTCTCTTAAGCCCGCGTAGAAACACACACAGTCGAGCTATCCCTCAATTACCCACGTGTCATGCTTTTCAATAAAACGCCGGATACCTCGAAAGAAAGAGAGAGAAACTTTCTAGGCAATTACCGAGCGCGCACATCCCCGGCATTATTGTGTATTGTCGCGCGCGTATAATTTCCAAGACGCAGAGCGGCCGAAGAGGTGTGTCGATATTCCTGCCGATTTCTATCTAGATCCGATACACGCGCGCCGCCTATTCGAGAGCGCTACAGTTCTCCGCGCTGCCGGCGATCCGGCTCCCCAGCTCTATATACACACACGTGCGAAAAGTCGCGAAAGTGGAGCTCGGATGAAAGTTGCCTAGACACACACAGAGCCGAGCTGGGGATTAATCGCGTGAGCGCTGGAAAGTCCTTTTCTATCGGGAATCGGCCGGTTCTCCGCACACCTGAACGCATTTATTTCAGGCCCGGCTCTAGATACACGCGCTCGGCGTGTCTGCTTCTCTCCAGAGCGCGGAGACATCGGCGAAAACACGAATGATCCATAAAGCAGCCTGCCGATCGGGCGGATGGTTACTTTCCAGGCGCAGATCACAATACCCGGAACAATTAACCAAAGGGAGCGGATGATAATGGCCTTCGTGGAATCGGCTCGTCGCACACATAATAAACGGCCGGGAAATTATCCGAAGCCAAGATCGCATCGGTCGATTAATTTTCGATAGCGACAATAATCGAATCGCGTGTAAACGCGCTATCCGGCCCCCCTTCAATCCGGGGGCTGATTGAAAGATCGGTTGGCTCGATTAAGGCGTTCATTAGGAATTCGAAAATTCAAATGAGCGCGCCCCGACTAATTGCGCCGCGCAGGAGAGAGAAGCAGAGAGCGCGCGAGCTGCGGAGGCAGCCAGCGACCCCGCGGCCGTAAAGTCATAGACCCTCGGAGCGGGTTTCCTGTTTCCCAGCCCCGAGAGAGGCAAACGAACGCTGCTCTTCTCTCGTGCGAGTGTCTGTCTGTGTGTGTGTGCGTGGCGGTGCGAGCTAGCTGCAGCGGCTCCCCGCGTATATATATATGTGCGTTGGGTGCACGGGTTGGCTCTCTCGCGCGGTAATTAAATCGTCATTAGCCTACTCCAAAGAGGCGAACTTGCATGTCGCTCGCACATTGACTGATACGCCGATCGGCTAGATGCGAGGCCAATAAATTATCGCCGGGGGACGCGTGTGCCGGCTGTGTTGGCTTTTTCTGCTGAGGTCTTTGAGCGAGGTGGTTGCGTTTTTTGTTTGTGGATGAGAGGATGGGTGAGTGGAGATGGCTTTGCGGATGCTAATACTTATTGTTGGTTTGAGAATTTATAGCATAGTTGTGGATTAGAGGATTTTTTGAAGGGAAAATATGCATGTGAAGTAAAATGTAATGTATGTTTTTTCTAATTATACAAAAATTCGAAATCATTAATTGCATTGTAAGAAAAAGTAAAAAATTATTAAAAATATATTATAGTATTAAAATTTCAAAAGATGAGCTTTTTTAAATTTTAACATTGGTTTATATATAGTTCTTATAAATCATTCATAATTTAAAGTTCGTTAAACCGAATTATCCTACAGACATCTTAAAGCACACCGCGGCGGCATTTGGTAGCGACAGTACACGAGATTTTATGTATCCCTAGGGATCGAGAACAAGGGAGTAGAAAAAGGGAGCACGCCTTCACTCAAAACCTATTCATGGCTTTACGAAAGGAGAAAGATGGGGTGACCCGCTCTCAATTCTTCTTGGCTCTTCTGCGCCGCAGTTGATGAATTATTAAGGGTTTCAGCTCGGAAAGTCGGTTACGAGATCAGAGGGTTGAGCAAATACTGGATGAAAAGAATATCTTCCAGCTCTTTGTGAATAATCTATGAAAATCTCTGGAGAATCGACGTGGATGACAATTACATTTTCTCATATAAGGGAGTTTTAGTCAATTATATAAATAATAAATAAAACTCTGCATAAAGTTTCTTTCATTATACAAATAATGTAAATCGGTTTCTCAAATATACTTCAAGGTATCATTGTGTGCTTGTTGTGACATATTGTTTAAGAGTTCTTTCAAAATAAGCTGTGCTCGTGCATTTAAGACCCACAAACACATACATTTTCTAACAAAATTTTCCGAAATCTAAAAACTGAATTTACTTTATCAAATTCCTCTAAACTCTTTAAATCCATCCAAGCAGATCTTCAAAATAAACATCGCACAATCTAATGAACCCTGCATAATGCACCCATCAGCATCAAAAGAAAACTCGGCCAGATCTCGGCCTCCGTACGTACTTTTGATTTACGAAGTGCAAATCAAGCTCAAGCAGCTCACTCGTCAAAGCCGCAACAGTCACACAAACACACACACAAAAGCCCATCGATCAAGTTCATTTGAATAAGCGCGTGGTGTCGGTAGCGATTACGTTACGCAAGGACACAGCTCGCGACTCCGTTCACTCCTCGCGTCCCTCTCTCCTTATTTCTGCTCTATCGCACAGGGCTGCCTGCATCCTCCGCGCTAAGCATTTTTTTCCAGCGCTGTATATGCAGATACAGCTATATAAGAGAATGCACGCATAGAGAGCGATATTGGAAGGGGAGGAAAAAATGTGTGAGAGTCGAGGTTGCTCAAGAGGAGCGTTGGAAGCTAGAGACGTGGGATTATGTCGCGCGAGAGTAGTAATAATTACGATACTCGAGATCGCTAGAGCTGCTGTACTGCGCGTTATTGGAGAATGTGGGTATAGGGTGAGACGAGAGTTGATGGAGGCTAATGTTTGTGGTAAGGAGTGTCTATAGCTTTATGTGTAGGTGTTGTTTGTTAGTTAATTTGTTCATTTCAATGTTGTAAATAAACAATGTTGAAATAATTATGAAGTATAGATGGAAAGCAGATATTGATTAATTGTTAAAATTGTACTTATGCAGGATTTGCATGTGTCACTATTAAGAATCCTGTAATACTCATTAACCATTTACTGGCACGAAAGTGTCCTATTCCATTACAAAGATTGACAGCTATAAAAGACGTTGCTGTCCATCAATGCTCACACTCATCAACATTGTTTCTCCATTTCATTCCAAAACATTTTGAAAAATTCATCTGCACACCGCCACAATCCATCTAATATTTTGAGTGACAAACAAATTAAATTCATCCGCCAAACCCTCCAACTATTATACAATGCAGATGCTCGCTCTCCCATTTCCTCGAAGAGGCAAAAAAGCAAACGGCTAACGCTACTTTCGAGCATAATTTTCGCTGCTTTTGTTGCGGGCGCAGCGCTCCGGCCGACGACTTTACAACGTCAAAAAGCGCTTTCTGCAATTTCCAAAGCTAAAATACAACGCTCGCTCGCTCGGCAGCTCGGCGCACTTACTCGCTTATTACAGACGGAGAAAAAGCGCCGCGCGCGCGCTTGGCGTATAAAAAAAAGCGCCTACTTTTTCCGCTAGTTAGAAATCGTAAATCCCGGCCCGTTTCTTGCCCTGCCTTACCTCTCGCGTTTTAATATTCGCGAGCGCGAGGAAAAACTGCGCGTAAACCTTGCACTGGAAACCGCGCACGGCTACACTCTCGTCCCGCATTATAACGGGCCGTCCAAGGGGAAATTCTCGCTGGATGATTCGTTTCCCCGATCGATATCTGGAAAAACTTTTGCATTCTCGCAAAAAAAAAAAAAGCACAAGCGTCAACCTATATCCATCTCGCAAACTTATATATTCTACTCGTCCTCTCTCTTGCGCACTTGTCGGGAGCGCGCTGAGCTAGAAAAGAAGCAGCGCCGAGGACTGGGCGAGCCCCGCGCTCGTGACTGCGTCCTCGCCTCGGGCAATGACAGCTATAGCGCGCAGCGCTGCACCTCTTCGCGACTCTCTCTCTCTGTATGTGTGCGAGTGCGCGCAATCGCTGCCTTTTTCTTCTCCACGCTCTCAACCTCGGGCGCTTCTTCTCCTCTCTCGAGGCGCGCATCACTGCGCGCAGCTCTCTCGCCTATTCGCTCTCCGGGAGAGGAGAGAGAGAGAGAGATCTGAGGAATCCGTAAGACGCGCGAGGCGCGCGCGCGCTGCATTCAAACGTACGTTAAGCTGGAAAATTTCCCTCTTGCCGAGAGTGCAGGAGAAGGTCGGAAAAGCGAGGCTGCGGCAGACGAGTGACTTTCACCGCGATCCGTCACACACGCGCGCTGCAGCCTATTTCAACTCGAAATCCAGCACTGACAATGCTACTTTCAGAAACTGGCTCTCCGACAAAGCGTATACTGAAATACGCACTAGCGCGGATATCTCCGGCTCGAAAACTACGGTACAAGGATAAACTCTCCTCTCGGAGAGTAGCCAGAGGACAGCGCATCAATGAAACGGGGAAGGAGGAAACGGCGAGCGCTCGTGAAAGGCGATTCGTTTATCAGCGGGCAGCTGAATGAAGCCGAGCGTGATCCCCCGGGCAGAGCTCGCCGCGCGTGTGTGAGTGCATCAAATCAGGTTCTCTCTCTCTCTGGACTCGCAAACAAATTTACGATCAAAACCGGAACTCTCGTCGGCGTCGCCCGATGTGTATCGAGCGCGTATAATAAGGAGCAGCGACGTTTTCGTGGCAAGTGCCGCGGAATGCGCCGTATACCAAAAATAATCTCACGTGCAGCAGCGGGGCCCCACATAAACAATAACGGTCAGCGGGCCTTTACGTGCGCGCGCCGGAAAAACGAGGACACACCGCGCCCATTGGGTTGTATGTGTGTGAGCGTGTGGAGAGGAATAACTTGGCGCGAGGAGAATATGGGCTCGATAAGGAATCTAGCCGAGAGTTGTCCGAGTTATTGCGGCGAGTCGTTTGGGATATGGGTGGGAAGGTGTTTGTAGGGTGATCGGTGGGAGGATGGTGGTGAGTGGTTGGTTTTGGGAGGGTTTTATGGTTGGATTTGTGGGGTTTATTTGATTAAGGGTGTTTAGAGGATTGGGGATTCATAAGTCGATTTAGGTAAACTGTGGTATAGGTGATGTCTTACCAGAGTCGGAATGTATCTACTTGTACGTACGTACCGTTAATGCTTTTGCATAGAGAATGTAAATAGCAAGTTATCTAATTTATTTGTTTGTATCACGGAATCTTACGATGAATCGTACGGTTAATATTTTGAAAACTGTTTAGCAGAAAATTATTTTAAATAATTGCTGTTTGTTTAATGTTCAGTATTGTTAAAAAATCAGATTGAAAAAATTATAGTACTTGAAATTTTTATGATATACTGTTACAAACTTAAAAATAAGTTCGATAATAAAAAGTATATTTATAAAAATGTTGTTTAGTTAGAACTCAAGAATTTCATCAAAATTTAAAGCTCAAACAGCAATTAAAAAATATCGATGTCAAATGAGTTCAACTCTCGATTAAAAGCCTAGAAAGTAGAATCTACACCGGCCGTTGCGCAAATCAATCAGGCCAACTTTTTACGACAACGATAATTACCGCGCGCTTGACCCGACTACTAATTTTTTTCCCCGCTCCAACACAACTGGATAAATTTTTTTCAAAAACTCAAAAACCACATTATATTAGCCATTTAAAGTAGGCTATAACCATAATTACATAGCATTAAAACCTCATATCTGATTACAACGCGCGCTTACATGGACATCAAGCCCGCACAAGCTACAAGTGTTCAAGCAAAAAGTTGTTTCTCCCGATTGTCTCCGTATATCGGCTCATAATCGCCAGCCTCTATCAAACAAATCCCACCACCTCGTCGATTTCGTAACGATCCAGCTCCTCTACCAGAAAAAAAGTACCGTAAGTACACCGCGTCTATCCAGTAAATTCAAAAGCAGACACTCAGCCAGCGACGCGCAGTGTATTTTTAACCCAGAAATATTTTCGACTCCGAGCGCATACCGGCGCTGCCGGTGAAAGAGAGCCAGGATGCAAAGTGGAGAGTTTGTGTTTACCCAGCGCGTCCGAAGAATGGCAGTTTGTCTTTCGTTTGCTTTCGTCGTCGCACGCGGCTCGACTGGCAAACGATCCCGGCCGATAAAGCGAGAGTGCACACACGCAGGTGAAAACGATTCCCATTGACTCGCACGCGCCTCTCTTTTTTTTAGAGTCTAACTTTTGTCGAGTTATGCAGGTGTATCTCGGAGGTGAGAAAATAGGGCCGTGATGCCGCACAAATCCGCGTCGAACTATGGAAGTGAAACCGGCGCGTGTGTATACAAAGTCTATACGCTCGGTTAAACGCAAAATTCCATTGTTGGCGCGATAACAGCGCGCGATGACACACTTTTGGCTCGCGCGCAGCTGGTTACTTATTCAAACAGAAAAGAGCCAGCGTCGTTTGTTTCGCGCAGCGTGTATATATATAGGATATATAGAATTATTCGGCGTCCGGCCGGATTTCCGTTTATAAATCTTTCATCACCTCTGGGCCGATAAGCCGCTAAATTCGCCTGGAAAAGAGAAAAGCGCGCATAGAGAATCACTTACTGCACAATAGAACGCGTCTATGCTAAAACGCTTGCGTCTCTATAAAGAAAAAAAAAAGGGAGTTTCGTGTGCTGCAAACTCGCGCTATACTCGTCCAATCGCTCGCGCATCAAGGTTACATATACGCGGAGGGGGAGAGATCTGAATAGCTCGCGTCTACTTTCTAGAAGGCTAAAATTATTCCCCGATAGCTCGGCCGCTCGTTTATCAATCCGCTCACCTATACATACACAGACACACACTAGCAAGTTGGCAAAAGACTCTGGGCCCTATAGGTAAAATTCAAATCGATCGAGCGAGCCTCGGTAAACGCCGCGTGATTAGCTGTACCGTTAGAGGCACGCGCGTTCGCGCGATATATACATGAATTCATTAGCGGCCGATTGTTGCTCTCTCTCTCTCTCTCCAGCTCTATACGATTTGCATCCGGCGCTCTGACGCGCGCGCTCATTTCCATGCCGAGAGCTAAGGATCGCGCCGGCGATCATCGACGAATTACCTAGGTGAGCTCGCTTTACGACACCAAAGCGCTCCGAGTATATAAACGCGGCTCCGTACCGTTAGGAGCGCGCGAGCCCGATTATTTAATGGGGATTCTGCCGAGCGTAATCCTACGTATTTTCGACTTCCGCCAGAGCCGGGGTGTATTAGAGTAGGCGCGCCGGGCGGTTCACTGCATAAGCTCCGGCTTTAAGAGAGTCAATGAGCCGGAGACCGAGCGAGTTATTTATCCACGGGAAGGGAAAAATTGCTGGATTGCTTAAAGGACGGATTTTTTATGCTGGAGAGCTGCTGTTTACTTATGGCGCCCGATTTGGGACGAGCGCGATGGGTTGAATAATGAGGAGGCTTTTTTTTTTTAAGGAGAGCGGCAAGCTTGCAGCTTTTTTTATTTAGCGGTATGGTTTGGTGTATACTCTGGAATGCTAACGGTGCTCCGCGAGCGAATTGATTTCTAAGAAGCTGGCTATCGATAGAAGTATGTTAAACGGCTGGACGCAAAAACGATAATTCAGTACTGGTCTGAGCTATGCTGCTTTTTGTTAGGCGTGTAATAAAATAAATTTGACGCTGGAAACTCCGGCTGACGTTTTCACGATAATCTCGGAAATTAATTTATTTCAGAAAGTTTTATATATGCTCTGGCACTCATTACTTATAAAATAACTGCGACACCGACTCGCTCGACATTTTTCCTCGTTCAAAACACGTCATTAGCCGCTCGTCGTGTTGCAATCTGATTTCAACATTTTTTGCCCCCTATCATTTGCAGGAATCAATAAAAACTGATTACCACGTGAAAAAATACAATCCCAACTCGCGCGCATCCTGAAAACAAACAAACCAATATACCGTTAAATCAGCAAAATTCTCGTCTCGATGAAAACCAACTGCGCATCGCTGGCTGCTCCAAGTTTGGGTCGATATTCCGGGTATATAAGTTAAAAGCAGCGACGACGAGGCGCGCGAGGTCGTTAACACCTTGATTGTGTCGCGCCGTTAATGAGCCGTGCAGGAGAGCGTTTAGAAAGTGCGAGATAGGGACTTTCGTTCGGCAGTCCGCCAGCTCGGGGCTCCTCGATTATTTCGCGCTTATAGCTAAAACTGCCTGATGCTTTTCGTGGATACACGGCGCTGTGGAGATTTGAGCTATTTTTCGGATGGTTATCTTTAATTTTCTACTGATTGAGTGGTCGTATTTTTGGTTTTACGTTGTTGAAGAATATTTTTTAATAATATAGTAAGCTTCTCGATGAAAGGAGTAGATTCTATCGTTTGCGGTAGTTTTAAAATGAAATTAAAAATCCGTTTTCGACGAAGCAGGGTGTTGTAAACAAGAAAGTTTATTTAAATTTTCGCAATTTAATATTAACCATGCTCTGTAGAAATGCTACATAAACTAAATAAATGAGCAAGTGATATTTTCACTTAAACTCTTGCGCAGAAACGTATTAACATACATAGATAACCACCGTCCGACTAATAACCCCGGCAAGCACTTAAACGTTTTCAATTTCAAATCGTTCAAAATTCCCCAGCCGTACCAAACGAAAAAAACACACTCTCCTCCGCCAAATTTCAAAAATCAGCTAAAGAATCACGTCGCCAACGAAAGCCAGAGCGAAAGCAAACGCTATTAGCATACACGCATCAACTTGGAATTCGGCCCGCACAATGCACACACACACACACACAGCTCCCAACTCGAAAGAAACAGAAAGTCAACTCCTTATTTTTGTCTTTTTTATCCTCATCGCGGGCGCAAACGGCCAGCAGAGTCCTTAAGCTTGCACACGTGCCTTTGCTCTCTGCACGTGCGCTCCCTACGTGTAGGCGTACACGGATCCCTTCTCGCGGCCTTGCCTCTCTCTCTCTCTCTCTCGGTCTAGAAGGACTGTTATTTTGCAGCGAGCGCGAGTGTCGGGGGGGTCGGAGGTTCCGACCTCGCTCGCTCGGCGCTGGACCTCTTTTACGAGGAGTACAGTTACTGACACAGTGGCACGCTTAGCAGCGCCACTTGCCGGGCCGAGCGTGCACCTGTAGTAGCTGCGGCGGCGCGAGTAGCGGCGATTCGTCGCGCGAAAATTCGTGACGGCGCTCGTGACTTGGGAGAGCGGCTGAGGGAGCTTGGCTCTCTGTGTGTGTGTGGGTATGGGTAAGAGAGGCTGGAGATGGAGCCAAAAAACAAGGTGGAAATGTAAGGCTGAGGTGAGAGGAGCGGTGGGATTCTTTGATCAATGAAGAGGTGGGAGTGTGGTTGGGTGTGCGTGCGTTGACCTGGGATTTAGTGTTATGTAAGTTGCAGAAAAATTGGGCGCTTTTGATTTTTGAACGATAGTTTTTTATTAGTTTCTCTGAGTTGTTTGTTATTAAAAAAAGTGTACGTTACAAAATACTTATTTAACCAAACTGATTTATTTATTATTAAATTACACACGCAACACTACCACACCGACTCCACAAAACCCACTTGTCACTACAAACCCAGCATCTCGCAACTCGCATAGCCAGCCAAACCGCAAAGCTCGCTCCAAATAACGCGACTTTTCTCGAAAAACAATCGAGCGCTCCGGCAATTTACACACTCCCCGAGCTGTTTACAAGCCCGAGCTCCGCGCGCTTTCGCTAACTGCGCCGTCGAGTAACACGATAAAAGTGCTGCCACGTATATATACCCGTCTCGCAAAACACTGGCGGCTGCATCGCAAGAAAGTTTAACGATTCTCGCGCGCAGCGCGGATTTACGAGGGGCGAACAGCAATGAAATCGACGGTATCGGCTGTGATTCTCACAGTCGATGTAATGCGCGCGATTCGCGGCCGCAAAAATAGCCCGAGGCTGGCGCGTAAAATGCGCGGGCAACTTTTCGTCGCTGTGTGCTTGGGATTGGGTAGAGCGGGATGATTGTGGTGGAGTTTGGGTTTGAGAGAGTGTCCGAGGTGAAATTTAAGAGAGTGTTGACGGATCTCTGTGATATAGTTGTGGGTATTTGTGGTTGGAAATTCGACGAGGATTTTGCTTTGAGATTTTTTCTGTTTATAGTTTTGTGTGTTTAGTATTGACAAGTTTGTATTAATTTTTGATTGGCTGTCCTTTTTTGGTTCCTATTATCTTCTTACGATTAATTTATGATGGTGGCAACAATCATCATTTGGAAAAGCATAGAGATAATCTATTTTTAATCTTCGTACCTGCTAATTTTTAATTGATCATCGAACTCAAATCTGTTTGTTTTCTTGAATTGACAAAGAAAGGGTGTGAAAAATTGTTTGCATCGATGCCACCTTTTGCATTTTAAAATTGTATTAATAATTAACGAGACTACATTTAAATTATAAATATCATTATCATAATCACAATCAAAATAATAAATGCAACAAACTTTGCTTTACTTCCTCTTCATCGTTAGCAAGCAATGTTTATACAATGGAATGCCTTTTGCAAAAGCCTACTCTACTACAATAAAATTTCAATCCACCTGATTGTTAAGCCAAACGCTAAATAGCCAGTCTCAGCGATACGCACAAAGATAGCAGAACGCATTACGTCCACGGGGACCAATTAAACTTAGACTGAGCCAAATATGATTCAACAAGGGAGCACAAATCAGGAATCGCCTTTGGTAGCCTCTCGGCCAGCACTAAAAATCCTTTATCCACCGTTACGCGATAGCCTCGCAAGATAATTTCATTGAATTAAAGCAGATCCGAAGAAAACGAGCCGCACGCGCTCTCAGATATTTAAAGCCGTTTCATTATTTCAATTTGAATTTCTCAAGAGCGCTCCAGGAAAGGCGGAAATCCAGGAAGCCAAGCGCAAGTGCAGTATTACCGCCGGTTACTCAACGCTTCATTTAACCAGCGAAATTTCCCGCGCACAACGGCTCTCCCGCAGATTATCTGCTCTTATTATTCGACTCGCGGAAAGCGGCGCCCCGAAAAGCCAAAGGAACAAGTAGCCGAGCGATGTATATCGGATCGTAAAAAGCTCGCCTGAAAATCCATCTTGCCCCCCCCTCAAGTGTGTATAAGGCGCGCAATTATCGGATTAGCGGCGTTTCATCTCGACGCGGCCTCTTCCGGATTTCAGCGCCGGAGGAGCGTATAATTTTCCTTATAAGTACGCTGAGAAAGAGCCTGAGCCGGCTCCGAAAAGAGAGATGAGTATCGAAAAGAGCGGCAAGCTACATAACACCTGATTTTACATTGTTTTTCTATATCTGTATATACAGCGAAACACAGCGCCGATATATTTTAGCGAAAGAAGCCGCTTGTATGTACCTCGCGCGTAGGCATTCGGGCGCAGAGAGCTGTTTTTACGCTCAGCTTGTACCTATACGTGTTTGCACCATCTCGAGTACACCTACGCCTCCTGCATCTCCTTAAATTACGCAACGCTGCGCTTGCGAGAGCGCAGGCAAGGCCTAACTTACGGGCTATAAATAAATGACTTCATTGTGCGTCGCGCATAATTAGAGAATGGCTATACACGCAGAGAGATTTTCTAATCAGAAATTTAATAACTTTTTTTTTCTATTTAAATGCGAGTTGTTGAAAAATGAGGTTTTTTGCGGAGCGGAAGTTTCGACATTTTATAACGCGCGTCTCGGATTTCTTTGCGTCACGCGGTAGTGCAATAAATATTTGTGGAAGTGTTTTGAACAATATAACAATAATCCTTACAGCCGCCATTGTATTGCGCGGCTTTGGGCATAGAATAGTAGCTTGTATACACGCACGTGCAAAGCAACACAGGCTCGTCCTGCTTTTTTCCTTCGGCGCGTCATCGGCTGGCGCGTGCGTAGGCGTTCATTCAATTAAAAACTGTGACGAGCTAGCAGCGCGCTGACAAAAGTCAGTCCCATTCTCAGGCTTTATTGGCCGTAATGCCTGGCTTTTTTTCACCTTTCGTAACGACTTTAATGACAATGTCGCATCGCGCCTGGCTTTTTCCGTCGATAGCGCCTCGGCTCTTTTATCTTTCTTTTCGAATTTAATTTAAAGCTCGTTAATCGTGCAATTACGAAAATTCTACATTGTATATTTATAGCCCGTTAAATTCCAGCTTTAAAACACTCGTTATTTTTCCTCTCCTCTCACCGAAGCGAATAATACGAATAACAATAAGCACAAATAGTTTCGGCAAACTCGTCTTGACTCGCAGTGACTTTCATTTTTCCCAGACTCTCTCAGCGCTCCGCAAGAAGATCAATATTGGTAGAAAATTTGAATTTCAAGCGCGCCTCCGAAGCGTCATTTCCTACGGAATCCTCAGCAGGCACTTTGCGCAGCTCTCTTTCTCTCTCGAAAAGGCATTGCCAGCAGCTCTACGAAAAACTCGAGAAGGCGGCTCTTTGGTGCGAGAGAAGAGAAAAAAAAAACAGTAACAAGCTCTTTATCTTAAACGAGCCTGGCAGCCGAGCGCATAGTTCGTTGATATAGAAAGCCCTCGAAAACGACTTTCACCCGATAATGCGTGCGTATACGTGCAGCAGCGGACTATCTCGCGAAAGCGCCGCGGCGAATGCTTCTTTGCGCGTATACATATTCACGCGCAATGCAGCTCGATGCTTTTTCTCGGTACGCGCGTACTTATATATAAACTCGAAAAAGCGAGGGCTGGGCTCCTTCTCGCAAAAAGGCGGCATGATGCAACGCGCAGCCAGAATTCCGGCAGATCGTATACGCGCTCTAAGTATAACAGCAGGAGAGCAGCGCGAGCGGAGCAAAACGTCTTTCTCTCTCTCGCAGGAAAGAGAGAAGAGAGAGAGAGAGAGAGCTGGCTGAGAGAGGAGGAGAGGTTGACACGCCGGTTTTCCCCGATACTCCTCCGTATTCTTAGACGTCCGCGAGTGGCCCCGGAGCGACACCCAGCGCTCACGCGCATATACACACACCGAGAGCCAGATTTTCATCGGGCTTTCAGACGCTTTTTTCAAGGAGCCTGTACATATGCGCGCGCGCGGCTTATTTACACGCGCTCGTATTTTTTCCCGCCCGACACTCTCGCTCATCTCGCTGGGGACAATAATTCTTTTTCGCCCTCGCGTGTGAGTATGTAAGTGTGTATTTGAAGAGCTCGTACGTAGCGCGGCTCGCTCAACGCGCTTTTAATTGCGCGACGAGCGTGTTTACAGGGCGCAGAGACGCGGCCGCGATTAGAGTTATCGCGCGGCGTTGTGGAGTTATGTGTGCGTTTTCGGTGCGATAATTTTCAACGTCGTCGTGGTTGGGGGATAAGAAAAGAAACTGGCTGCCAGCCGCAAATCTCGGGGGACTTTTCGCGCGGGGGTGCTGCTGATTTATGGGGTGGTGATAAACGAGGGATATAACGCGCGCGCCTGCCCTGATTATGTTCTACACGCATAATTGTCGTTTTAGGGTCTGCTTGCTTGTTTTTCTTGTTTATCGCTTTTTCTTTATTTTAGTGTGTAGATCTGGGAAGTGTTTTGTGTTGTTAACGTGGTCGGTGCATATTTAATGAGTTTTTAAAGGTCGCAACGTAATTTTTTTTACAAATTACCACTATTTAGCATTATAACGACAGCATAAATCATAATTATAAATAGACAAAAAAACCTAAAATAATCACCTGCTCCATTCCCCACCTACTTTAAAAACCAAATACACACAGCCCTCACCTCGTCCTCCAACCATACGGTAAATCCCCCCTCCCCAACCCCCTCGTCCCGATTCCGCGGACACCTAATCCCGTTCTAATCGGCCGTAATAACCAGCCTCCCCACTCACGCATATCGCGTTGCCGTAACAAGTGCGCCGCTACATTCGCACGGAGCTTGAGTTCCTATATACACACACTCCCCAGCTCGAAAACTCGCGCTCTCAAGCTTCCGCGTATTGTCCGCGGCGCCGATAAGCGTCTCGATTTCGTCGCTATATAGCAGCGCGCAGCATCCGCGCAGTGCAGCTCGCGCACGTATAGACACACACACAC
This sequence comes from Eupelmus urozonus, assembly GCA_900480035.1. Taxonomy (NCBI): domain Eukaryota; kingdom Metazoa; phylum Arthropoda; class Insecta; order Hymenoptera; family Eupelmidae; genus Eupelmus; species Eupelmus urozonus. Next base: position 21,061 of record UELX01000153.1, on the reverse strand, counting down.
ACACACACCTGCGCGAGCGGCGCGCCGAGGCTGACGACACTGCGTCGCGATGTCATTGGCCCCGCGAGAGGAGAGAGAGAGAGAGCGGCTACAGGAATAGCTGGCTTGGCAATCGGCTCTCCGTGCGCGCAGCAGCACTTCGGCAGCATCGCAAGGAGACGCTTTCCCCGCGGATCTCTCTCTCTCTCTCGGCGCGAATTTAGCCGCGGGTTTATCGGAATGGTTCGTATTGATGATTTCTGATGTGTTTTTCTTTCCAAGTGTGGTTGGTGAGTATATGGTTTGAGGCGGGTATTCTCGTGTACACAGAAACGTTTATTACACTCGAATATAGCGGCTGTTTCGGGATAAATCACGGAAACAGCCGCGTAGTTTTCCTTTCGTTTATTATTATAAACGACTTTAGCAGCGCTAATCCAGCCGCTCGCAATCCGCGAGGAGAAACCGCTTTCTTCGTCACGAATCCCGCGCTTTGGCCGGCAATAATGGCACCTTATAAGAAAGTGAATATGAAATATGCCCACGCGGCGCGCAAAACGTCCCGGCGGCATTAAGCAATTGCCGATACTAAAGCGCGCGAGCTATCATCCTCGTTTTGTAAATACCGGTAAACGGCCCAGTGTACCACGCTAGGCACGAGCTCGCCTCGGGAGAAAAATCGGCGAGAAAACGGGTCGTTCCTTTTCGCGAAATTATCACGGGCTGCATTACCGTCTCTCTCTTGGCAAGAAGTAAAAATGAGCGCGCGGCGCTTCTGCGGCGTTGTATAAGCCAGAGCGGCCGTAAACGCGGAGAGAGAAATCTTCGAGGAGAAATAACGATTTTGAGCGCGGTTCGATAGGCCACCGGCGCGGCCTGGCTAGAAAGCAACAGCGCCGCATGAGAAAATGACTTTTCGGCCCTCTCTGTGTGTATATATACACACACATAGGCGTATAGACACGTGCTCGTCCCGGAAAGGAAGATCGCTCATTTTTGCGCGAGTTTGTAAGGAGCTCGCTCTTTCTCACGTTCATTTTCGCGCTTTCGTCATGCGAGAACTCTCCCGCGACGAGGACGAGAGGGAGAGCCCCATAACGGCATTGTATAAGCGGGAGAAAGAGCTCTCTGATACAATTCTGCGAGAGCTGCGAGGGCCAAAGAGAGAGAGAGCACGCGACGCGATTAGCATATTACGACATCGAATTTGCTCCCCGGGCTCTCCGGCCTTATAATTCGGCCCTCCGCCGTTATTCCTTGCCGTTTCGCCGGTGAATGTGTATATACACGCGCACGCATGTGCAGGAAATTTAGCCGCCCTAGGGCTCTCTGGGTGTTTCAGAGAGCCCGTTACGCTGGCTTACCGGGCCGCTGGCTGCCTGCCTTCTTGTGTGTATACTTGAATGTAAGTACGGGTGTAGTATCTGGATAGCTTACCTGAAACAGATAAAAACATTCTTATTAGACTCTTTTTTTGCCGGTTGGAAAATTAACGGCGCGCGCTTTACGCAATCCTATTTCTTCCGCGTTCGCTTATGCAGGAATTATGACTTGTGGCTAGCGCGTAAGCGCTGGAAAAAACGGGACAATTCCCCCACGGCAGCGCGCGCATAGGGGAAATTAGATATATACACGCGAAATAAGTACACGGTCATTATGAGAGCCAGATTAGATAAGAGGTGAATGACAAAATACAAGATTTAAGATGATCCCGTCGGCGCGTGAGCTGAAGGCCTCTCGCCAGGCTCGCGCCAGCGGGGCTGTATCTTATCTCGGCCTTCTTCGGTTACACCGAGCTGCACTTGTCCCGGCCGCCTTTATTTCTTAACCCTTTATCTTATTATCGCGCGCTGCGAGGCTAGCGTGCATTAATATAAAATGTCCTTGCCCACGTAAGAGCGGTTGCTTGTACGCGCATTAGAGGGAAACTATACGTTTCTTGTGTGTGCAATCGTGAAAATATCGCGCACAAAGCGGCAGAAGTAAAAATTAATTAGAAAGTCATTTATGTTTGCCGCCAAGTAATAAAGTTAATATGATCTACCGTTAATCCCGTCAGGCGATAGCGCGTGTTACATAAAATTCAGCGACACACATTTGCGCAATAACATTATTTCACATTTTTTTTTAATTCCAGCCGAGAAGTGAGCAAACTATCTGAGCAAGATGCAAGACAAAACAAATAGCAAGTTTCATACTCCCGGCGAGTATGTCGGCATTAATAACGACATCAAGCGCGCAGAGAGAGAAAGAGCGAGCCCCGCGCGTCAAACGCTGTTCAACCTTTGGCTATATGCCGCTCGCGTATGCATTAAAACAGAGAACGAACCTCGGTGAGAAAGTGGGCGAATTCTATTTTCATATACGCGTGCGGTGCACATGGGGCCGCTTTAGGTGGAGCACAACTCGGAGAATTGATTGGCGCGCGCCTGAGCTACTTGCCTCCCGGTTTATGTATCGTTATCTCGAAAATATACACCGCGCGGGCCCTCGTTTTGTACCCGCGGAGCGTTCGGGGATACACGTAAGCGCGAACTTTGTTTATAACTGTATCATGACTTTATAATGATATCGTGTGTTTCTTGGGATTGGGCTGCTATTGAGATTGTGCCATTTGGTTGTAGTGGAGTTGGCACTTTTGCCGGTTTGTTTCTTCATCGTTTCGGCGAGATTTACTCTGTGATTTCAATCGTGATTGCAGTTGAACGATTCGTGTTATTAGTGGCATGAGTTTTTCAATAAAAGTGATGTAAATTAATTTTTTAAGAAGTTTACGTATTATAAATTGATAGTATCTGCACTACAGCTATCTAAAACTGCAAGAATGAAAAATAACATGCATTTAAGTATATATTCACGTAGAATTAGTTATGATTTTCTAATTGATTTTCGACTCTTTCAGATTTAGATCGTGTTATAACAAATTTCTTTTACACCAGCATAATCTATTGCAGATTTAACTAACACAAAAAGACAAAAGAACAACAAGAGCAATAAAAATGGTAATAGGTTCAGCAATTCAATCGCAATACAAACACTCCCTACCAAAGCAAAATGACCGTCGGCGCCCACGGTTCCCGCTGCAGTAGATCAAGAAGCCTATACAGCGCGCACAATCAATTAAACTCCAGAGCAGAGACAAACAATCGAGCAATAACAGTTCTCCCTCTTCCCCTCAGCAACGAAGAAACGCGCATCCGGCTACGAGGCCCGCCAAGATAGCCGCAAGCATCGTTCCAGCTGATACAGTCTATATATACACACAGGCCCTCGAGGATAATGCCCCGATACGCAAAACCGCGCGCGCGACTTTATATACTTTCATACATATATACAGAGAGCGAGAGAGCGACGAGTTTGGCTTCGCGGGCGCAAAAAGTCGCGCTTGCGTCGTGCCTTGCGGGCTCAGCGCTTGCGGTCTTGTCCGGCTAAATTACGCCGGGGCCCAGCTGCAGGCAGACGCAGACCGCAAGAAATTTTCTGGGCCCGCGCGCGTGTGCAGCGCGCGCAGAAAGAGAGAAAGGAGGGGAGGCAGAAAGCGGACGCTTCGATGCGTGGATAATCGGCTGCGAACGAGCTGCAGGCCGAGTGTTCGTTTAGCGAGTGGTGTAATGCAGTTTGAGCTGTTTTCGGAATTGTTGTTGTGTTGTGATTGTTGGAGGTGTATTGGCCTTTTGGGTTTTAATTAGCTGCTTGGATAGAACATTCAATAGGTTCTAATTAAGACCACTGTGACCTTATTATATTATTATAACATAATTGCAACAGTTGTAAATAATATTCGTTAGTACCTAGTAAAGGACTAATAAAATTTCAAAAATTATTAGATCTAACGCAATAAATTCATTTTATTTCAGAATACGTGTAAAAATATTATATAGACATATTTTATTGTATTATCTTTTTTGTATTAAGAGTGAGCATTACCAGGGATTACGGATTCATTAGTATATGATCGATTGTGCAAATTCATGAAAAGGAAAATAAGAGATAACAACGAAAGATAATCGTGCGTTTGAATAATGGATCGTGACAGAATTTCAACACATGCTTTTCAGTTCAGATTCGAGTGTTGTAATTTATGGTATCTATATTTGTTTAAGGTCAACAATTTTTCATTTTTTAACCTTTTAAAATGTGGTTTTAAAAGAGTAAGAATCTCAAGTGGAAGAGTATGAAAAATTTTAAAGTTTATTAAAATAGTTTTTAAACTAATATATTTATAAATGATTTATATAATTTTCAATTAATTAATATCTATGTTTAACTTAATTTAATTTATTGTAAAAACATAAAAAAATGAATCGATTACTATACAGTCGCTATAAAATGCACTAAACAGAAATAAACATTAAAAATTGCTGGCAGAAAAACACCGCAAATATCCAAAATCTCAATATCCACGCATATTAACTAGCCTCCCACCAAAATACCATTAGATAATCGAACCCATCGCACTTTGCACTTTCGCACCGCCTAGCCCCATCCCCGCCAGCAGACAAGTCCACACATACACACTCTCAAAAACAGCCACGAAGACAAGCCACCTCAACAAAACGAGATCCGCAAGCATAAACACAGAGCGCGCATACGCGCGCGACACGCTCTTAGATTCAGATTGCTCCTTGCGGTGAGCGCGCTCTCGCCCGCTGGATTATAATCATCAGCGCGAGCCTGCCTATCCCCCAACTCCAGCAACTGATGCCTACGATCGCGAAAAGGGACATCAGTGCCTAACGATCGATCCCTCGCTGCAGCCACGGTAATAGCCGCGTACACACGGATAGCTCGCGCGTATACCCACACGCGCATCGGCAGGAAAATATGCAGCGCTTGACGAGCGCTTTTTTCTTATTCCCCGAGCCTACTTGATGATCCGAGCGGCAGCGCAGCGCCGATTAACCGCGGCTATTACGCAGCCGCGGAGAGGAAAAGCTCATTTATGGAAAAGTCGCATTCCTCGTGTATATCAAGCTGCTCTCGTTTCGCCTCCTTCGACGCATAGTAAAGCCTCGCCAAGTCGAGCGGCAATATAACCCGCGCATTCGCGACTATATGGCAGCCCCGCGTACAGTTAGGAGATTCACGCAGCCCGTAAATTCAATCGGCGACTGCCGCGCGTATATTTCAGTCCCAAAGCGCGCGCTCGTCCCCGGCGATGAATTCTATTTTCAGAGCGCGTCTTGCTTTACTCGCGACGAGGGTATATACGAGCGTCGATCGCTGCATTTTCGCGGCTCTCTGCCGGGTTGAAGTAGCAGCAGGAAGATGAATCTTGGCAGAGGGGGAGATGCCTATCTGTTTTTTCGTTTGTATTCAGCGCGTCGGCGGTGTATTTCACGGCTGGCTCTTAAATTGCGCCGCGGGTTGGTGGATGATTTGCGCCTGGCGTTTATTGAGCTCTCGCGCGGGGGCTGGGGGGAAATCTTAATTAATATGGGAATATTTCGCTTGGTTTTTTAGCGGGTTGGGAGATGCTGTAAAGATGAGGATAATCTTTGATGTAGAGCTGGCTCGAGAGGTTTGCAGAAAGGGTGACGTGTGCGTGAGGTACTGCTTTTGCCTTTTCGTATAATTTCTTGACTCTGGAACGGTTTTTTCTTTTTCATATAAGCGTCCGTTTTTACGTAATCGCTCTCATGAGATATGAACTTCCTCGGCGAAAAAAATATCGGGTGACACGGGAGATTTGTGTCTGGAGAACGCGAACGGTAAATAAATAATCAATAACTTACGTCAATGTTTGAAAGGGTAAAACGCGTCAGGCTGCGTTAGAGTCAACGTAATTAACAGCGCTCGAAAACTCAGGCAAAAGTCAGCCGTATGAAAATTAGAGCGAATAGTCGTACTTTAATAGGATCTGGCATAAGCCGGATTGTTATCTGTTCCTCGCTCTCTGGCGAACTTGTGTAACGCTCTTTTTATGTAATAAATTAGGACTGTTGCTTTTATGCAAGTTAACGCACGCCGACTGACACTCGGCGTATATATATTTATTGAGATTTCTGTAAAACCTCGCTACTACGTAACGTCGAGGATTTCAATTACGTCAAGAAGCGGGCATAAATTTTACATTGAGTAACAGCTGCTCGGCTCGATCGCGTCACCTTATATACACCCTCGAACAAACAGTAATAAACCTGCCAGCGTATTAGATCACCGATGACATTTTTTATCTCGCTAATGCAGAAACTTCGACACACCTCGGAGATCCCCTTAAGCCGCGTAAAGACACTGCGTAAACTACGCGGAGACAAAATAAAACTCAAGCCAAGAAGAAAAAGAGCCGATCGTTTAAACTTGCGCGCACGTATTCATTAAAAATTCCCGTCCGGCAGCTCGGAAAAGTCGCTCTCGCTTATTGGTATGCCTCGCTCGTCGAGCTTACAATTTGTATGAAAAAGCGCGCGGCTCGTCGAAGCGCTTTCTAAGGAACTCGCTGCTGCGCTCTCGCAGAAGCGTATAGGCGTAGGCTCTACGTGAGTGTCTTTAAGAGAGAATGTCGCGAGGAAACCTGAATTTCTTTGCCACCTGCGCGTAGGTGCACTTGTCACTCGTCGCTCCTGAGAGAGAGGCAGATAAGCAGGAAAAATGTGAGTGCGTGACGCTCGATTATCATAAATCATGGGAGCAGCGCGGCTGCTTTCGTAATCGCCAGATGCTTGGACTGCTAAATGTTTGTTTCTGCTGTGTGTCTTGTGACGCGCGCGAGCGGGTTCCATTATTGAGAGGCGAGCTTTTACGGTTTGCCGGGCTGATCTATAGGTCTGATATAGTGTGATAGTTGGGTACAAAGCGGAATGCCTCGGGTTTGTTCTTTTGGGAGAGGGAATATGATTGTATCGTTACTTTGTTTAATTTAACCAATTTGCTGGGATTGAGCTTTTTAGGAGGAATTTCTTCTAGTAGGTATTTTCGAAAGAGCAAATCTACCGGTTAATTAACGGTAAAACTACTTTTTAGCTTCGTCCAAAGCAGACGAGCACACGAACGTGTACGCTAATCCTAATTTTCGTACTTTCTTCAATCCCCCCATCCACTAATTAAAGCAAGAACACCAAGAGACCCCCAGAAAAAAACCTCCAACCCCGCTAATGAGATCGCTCAAAAGGGCCGGAAGTAAGAAAAGCCGACTTATTAAAATCCGCAATTAAAAGGTTAAACTCCTTCCTCCAGAAGCTTACAGCTACACACACACACACAGCTCTCTCGCACACCTCTCGGGAGCGTTCGACACACCCGGTGAATAGAACGACGAGATAGCGCGCGGCGCGCGGCGAACGAGATGCGGGAGAAGATTACACGCTGCAGTCTCGGCAGCCGAGCAGCAGCACATCAGCCAGCGCCGTATCCTGTCCATCAAGGACACGGAGAGCAGCCGTGTGCTGTTCTTCTCTCTCTCTCTTTCCTTCTCTCCCTTCGCGTGCGCGCGCGCGAGCAACATCCTAATGTCGAGCGGCCGTTTTGCTCGCTTTGCGGCTCGCTGTGTAGAAGCTACCGAGTCGTGCAGCTACCAGCCGTGACAAAACTTCCTTGACTCGTCTCGTCTCATTGCGATTTGGTCTCTTTGTCAGGGCTGCTGTAGCTCTCTCTCTTTCTCGCTTGCCGTTGGTGTAGCTCGTTAAGCGGACTTTTATAAACGCTGGATAATCGCTTATAAAGCGCCGAGAGAGAGAGAGAGAGAGGCTAGAGGAAGGGCTAATGGAAAAATAATGGCCGGGCTGTCGCGAAACATTTTTACGGCCGCTTGAGGACGATATAGTGAAATTACGGCGAGGGCTAATCTGCCGGGCTGGATCTTCGCATCGTACCTAATTCATCACTTAGCCCGCGCGCGCACGAGGAATGTTTATTAATATAAAGGCTAAGCAAACTTTCTGCATTACAAATTTCGTATTTTTACAGTATAGCGCTGCAGATTATAAAGGCATTATAATTTAACGATAATAAAGAAAAATGATCAGCCGTAACGAGTTAATTGACAGTAAGCTTTTTTTCTCTTAAAAAACCAGCGATAAAGCTTGATTGATTTAATAACGAAGAGGCGCAGAGTCGCATCTGCTGCTAGACCGGAATCCACACAGGTGGAGCATTTATATTCGCTGTAAACGTGTTTGTTTATCGCGGCTCGGGTACGATGACTTTTCAGTCTTCCGGTCATCAGCGGGGCCCGAAGCACGACAAGTTGCGCACCGAGCTCCCCCCGATAACTGGATGATTTTCAATTCCAAGAAGATTTAGCCTACGACCGCGAGTAACAGCTCGTTTCCGAAGCACTTAAAATTTTCTAATACTTTATTACCGAAGGGCTGCTTTATTTTAAATAACTTTGTAATCCAGCCGATATTTTCCTCGCGCATTACGCAACGAGTTTTGAAATTATATATTCCGCTTCCTTTCCGGGAACGGAGTTCCAAGAGGCTACGAATTTTCTATATACACTCTCGCTAATTATTTCAATTTTAGTTTTACACCGCCGGACGAAAATGACGTTGTAGCAATTAGTAATTAATTTAACACCATTAATCACGCTGTTATCCACGCCTAGTTCATGTTCGATCGAATCTGATTAAAACTACTTTGCCAACCATAATAAAAAAACCGTCGCCTTTAAATCCACAATATCCACCCTGCGAAAGCCCAAAGGCGAGGGAACCCGCAAAAAATCTCCCTTATAAACACGCGCGATAAGAGGCCAGCTCTCACGTATAAACCTCCGCTTAATTAATGCAGCTCCGGAGCGCGTCCCTCGCGAAAATTATGAATGCGGCCGGGGCTTTTTGCGATTTCTCGTTACGCGTTCCGCGAAGCCCTCTCGCATTTTCATTCATCGCGCTTTTGCCGCGGCGGACAGGTGAATTTGTAGCCTGACTAACAAGCAGGAATACGGAAGCGGCAGCCTATGTGCAGCTCCGCTGCTGGCAATCAAGAGCGAAAGGCATATATACGTAGGGAAAAAGCGAAAGAAAGCGAGAGGAGGCTGGACGATAGCTAGCGTGCATACAAAGCTCCGGAGCCTTTCGCAACGAGTTTCAATAAAGTTTCCACGCGAGTCTAAGTATCGATCATCGATTTACCCGGCGAAGCGCGTGTATGCGCCGATTGAGCAACAGGACAGTCCGAGGCGCTCGTAAAACGCCCGGAGTACACGCACACGCGGCAGTTTCTTATTTTTACGCTGGCTTTCTTGCGCGGCTTAAGCGGCCTATTACTATGCCGGCTAGGTGCGCGTCCGAGGGAATCGCTTTTTGCGCCAGCGCGAATTCCTCGACTCTAAAAATACGCACTTTCGCTCGGGAAAAAGTCTCGTCATCTGCCTACACCTCGTCACTCGGAAAAGCAGCCTAAATCCCAATTACCCTCGAAAAACGTTGGGCCGATATTTCCGGCGATCGCTGAAATACGACTGGCTTTTAGTCACGCGCGCTTTTACAGGCAATTTTTTTCCTCCCCGGGAGAGAGCGACAGGCTAATCAGCGATCTACGCGAGCGAGGCGCCATAAACGTCCGCGCACGCAGGTATGTATACACGTATACAAGCGCCTCTCTCGGCGTGTGTAACGGGACCCGATCGAATCTTCAGCGCGAGGCGCTTTTTTTTATTGTCCGAGACGCGCGCGCGCTCGTAAAAGTCGCCGCGCGGCCCGGCAATTTACGCGGCTTTACGGTTAATCTGCACGTGCGGACCATTGCGCAAGCGCGCACCGATCGTAAAGACGCTCTGTACTCCGCCCGAAATAAAGAGCTGAGTAAGCGGTGATGCGTGGGTATTATCGAATTTTCGAGGTAGATGTCGCTTGGGTTTGAAGGTGTTTATTAATGAGAGCAGTGAGCGACAGGTGCTGCTTTTATATTAAATATAGCTTGAGGCTAAAAGCGAACGGTGCGCGCTATCCGGCGTAGCATCAGACTTTTCCTGGGTTATACTGCAGAGCGACCTGTAAAATAGATAAACAATCGGCTCTAAATCCCGGTAAATTGCCGGTTGCGTTTCATTGTAATGAGCGCGCATTAATTTTCCAGCGGCCCGATCAAACAGTTTATCGGGAAAATTCAATATAATTATCCTTTCCCAGATTGTATTAGTTTTTAATTGCAAAAGTGAATTATTATGGCATATCACATCGCTGCTCGCCGAGCGCTCTAAAATCAGATTAACCGCGCACGTGTCTACGCTGCACTGTCTACGCATAACGAGATATATCTTTAATATATACGCATACGCGAGAAGAAATATCTAAATTTTCTAAACGAAATATTATGGCGCAACTAGCCTCGCTCGTAACGCCGTAATTTCGTTTCCGCCAGCGAGACACATAAGCGAGCGCCAGGCGCATAACATTCGAACATCTAGATTACAGCCGCGTATTTTCATGTCATCTGGCTCGTCGAGTTCGCAGCTGCGCGCCTTACGTCAAACCCCGCATACACACCGACATTTCCACGGCTTTCCGGTCTCGCTCATTCAAGAAAATCCGGCTTTCTCCTCAGCGTTCTCCCGATTATTAACCAACCACCAGGGTGGCTATTCGCCCAGCCGACTATATAGTCGCATCCGGACTGCATCAGATAAACCAGCTCCCGCGCGTGCGTGTATATCCACATAGAGCAGGGTATATAGGATCGATCGCGTGATCTCGCCCGCGGAATGAGGGAGAGAAAATAATAGCCGGCGAGGCATGCATTTCGCGAGTTTCAGGATCCGCGGCAAGCCTGCTATATAATTGCGAGCGCGCGCGCGGCGTCGCCTGGCTCTCTTGCGGCAGCCGGAAAGTTACGAATCAAACGAGCGTCTAAGTGCGAGCTCGCGGCTGCTGCTGCTGCAGTAGGCTCGTGAATTACGAAAGCGAGAAACGAGAATTACCCACGCGCCGCGCGCTCCCGGAGCAGGGACTATTAAGGAGCAGCGAATCAAAACTCGCTTTTTTACATGCGCTAGGGGATTTTTGCTTGGGAGGTGCACGCCGTAACCTTTCACTCGGCGCGTAATTTTCCTATTTATTTTCTATGCGTGTGCGAGCGGGATAATAGGAATGCTTTTTCTGCGGATATGGCTGTTTTATCGTTTAATTTGAGCAGAAATTGGATAGCGCGTGTTTTTGCAGAGCTAATGCTCGGGGTGTATCCGATATTAACGGAAAAATATTTATATAACTGGTGAATAGCGTAAGTACCCAGGCTTAATTACAATTTAACTGCATCCAACGCGCCCGTTACTTTTCCAACTGCCGCGCTGCCTTAAATCACTTCTCATACTCCGTAAGCTCCTATATCGTAAACGAAAAATTTGAATTATTACACACGCGTCAAGCCACTTGTTGCATTACGATACAATCAGGCGCAGCCAACGACACAAGTAGCTCCCGTAGCACGCGAGCATAGAAATGCAGGCGAAAGAAAGTAGCTCGTTCTTAGTGACAATGGCATAAACGCAGTCGGAAATTCGCGCGCTCGGGATTACGAAAAGCGTAGTAGTATCAAACGCATAATACAACTCTGCGACAGTCTTTCACCATAGCACCACGTTCCTCTCTTCCTAAACCGGCAAGTGCACCGGTCTAGGCGCGGCTTCAATTCCCCGGCAGTCACGCACAATTAGCCCGCGCGTTTTAATTACCACAGCCCAGGAGGAAAGAGACAGGGCCGAATATCGCCTTCAGGAGCTTCCGCAATCGGAGAAAGGCGCGAATATTGCGGATGTTGCGCAATATACGTTCGAGTGTCCGATTTTCCGCTGTGTATGTACATATACATGCAGGAACGCCGGCGCGTCTCTATATACGTGCTGGATTATGTGCGCGGAGGTGAGCCGCTGGTTGCCGGCGAGCACGTGGGAAGCGGTGTGTATATATGGGCGCAGCGCGTGTGTTTATCCCCCCTCGATCGAATATAACGAGAGGACTGCAGGCTCTTTCGTCAACTGATCCGTGTTTGTGCGTGTGTGTGTGTGAATGCTGAGTTGTTATACAACCGAGGCTGTCTCGCTGCTGCTGAGCGGTCTTGTTTTCGTTGGCTCGATGGATTCTGGTTTGAGAGAGTGCAACCACCTGTTTCGCAAATTTTTTAACGAGGGCGTTGCGATTTTCGTTTGCGTTGTGAGGAGAGTGTAAATGAAGTACTGAGGATTTGGATGTAGTGTGGAGATTATACCTGCACACTTGTAGTTTCACTTGTATACTTGAACCTAAGTAGCTGTATGCACGTAATCTAATTTTACGGTTACAAGAGTATAATTTTTAAACATGAGGAATAAATCGAAAAATTTAAAAACTGAATATGCGCGTATAATTAATAATTGATAGGTATCCAACAAAAAACCAAAATTCTTTGCACAAGGAGCTACTTTTCTTTATTTCTCATTTAGCCTCGAAAAGCCAAAATCGCAGTTGCAAAGTCCCCGCTCCACCAATCATCAAAATAAAATGATAAACCCAACACGAACCTTCCCAAAAAAAAAACTTCACCAAAAACCATATACCCATCCCAAAATCCAACCTCGAAACAGCACAAACCTCTTGCCGCGATAAACAGTCTCACGGCTCGTATAATCCCCTTACATCCCATCCAGCGCTCTCGCAGTCTCCCTTTATCACGATGACGGCTCCAAGATCGCATGCTGCGGCTCTCCGCGACCACCGGCAGCGAGCTCGCTCACTTTCTCCAATTTGTCATTAGCGCGCGCGCTCGCGGGGCCCCGCGCGAGCGCGATATTGCAATATTAATTAATCTCTCTCGCCATTCACGAGCCTGCCTCCATTCTCCCTCTCTTTCTCCTTCGCTCGTTCGTAACTATATAAGAGAGCGCGAATGTGTACCGCTCTGAGAGAGGTAGTTGCGCGGGAGATAAGATCGAGAGCAGGTGGAAAGTTGGGGGGACGAAGCTGCCAAACTGTGAAACTGCGCCGCTGTCTGGTTCAATGCCCGAGATTTTGGGAGGAAAGGTGTTTGCTGTTGCGGGATGTTGCGAAACGCTGATTTATTGTTGACGCCGGGATAATTTGGTTCTGGGGATTGTTATGGTGATAAATTGTGAAATTTTTATGTTTTAAGTTACTGTCGCTGAGGAGAGCTGCGATTTACTTGGATGCTTGCTGTTTTTTAGTATCCGGGACAGTAGGACGAGTTTTACGCTTTTTAACAATAAAAAAGAAAACCTGAAACTCTGTTTGATTTTTCAGAAAAATGTTGCAAACGATAATAAGCTTATCACATAAGTGCAATATAAAACTTTAATAAGCATCCAGCCGTCACTGCTATAATTTTCACGAACGGAAATGCCAAATTAGTCGCGCGCCGCACGACAGGAGCAGAGAGAGACAAAATTGTAGAAACGAGTGAAAATTGACGTTCTCATTTATAACGAGCGAATGGTGAACGACCTTTAATCGCTTTAAAATGATGCTCGTCCCGAGCGAGCGATGAAGCGACAATCGTGACAAATATAACTGTGTAACGATGAAAAACGGAAAAAAGCAAAGACCTGTCGTCGTGTAGCTCCCTACGTACCTCAAGACAAAGTGAACTTGGCGTTTTTACAACGACTTACGGTATATATCCTCAGTGCGAGTGCGCGTGTACCTATAGGAGCCGAGTGGTATACAGGTTGCGGAATGACCAAGCGCAAGAGGAGAAGGAGAGAAAAATTATATCCGAGGCATGAATGAGCGCAAAGTCGGCTGACGAACTGCCGAAACGAATCGGGATTGCGAATGGGGGAGCAGCCCGGGGGCTCCTCCTTCTATTGTGGATGTCGAGCTTTGTCGGGGCCGGCTAATTTCGCCCTGATGCTCCTATAAATAAAGCTCGCTAATGCTCGTCGTTTGCGAGCCGAAATGAGCGACTTCCGACTAGAATGCCGCGCAAAAACGTTGGACTGTATCGCGGGCTTCGATAATAAGAAGAGGGTGCGTACGCGTAATAAATAAGGAAACGATTCGTAGTCAGGCGCGCGCTGGCTTAATGACGCGCAGATTATTTAAAGTGATTTCACGTGCGTTGCTGACGTTGAAAGCGAGAGTAAAGATTGACCATCCCACTATTTTTTTACTTCAAACTACGCAATATTTCTCTCAGCGGGCGTTTTACGCTTCGCTCCAAAGCTGACTGACAGCGACATCAGTAACCAAATTCTTCAGCCAACGCTACGTGCTCAAGACCACACAAAAACTACGCAGCGGCCGACTCTCTCCGATTATCTCGTCTCGGGATAATCGATAGTCCTCCTCGAAGAAAATTAATAGTTGCTTGCCATGCGATAAATTAACAGCAGCAGCAGCCGGAGGAGGAATAGGGAGCGGGAGGGTAGCTGGAAAACTGCTCGGTGTTTACCGGCAGCCGCGAAATCGCCCGGAGCCCGCTGCTGCCAGGGCAACATTAGCAGAAGCGCGCATCTCTCGCCGGCCAATAAATCGAGGATCCACTTGGGGCGAATGAGGCCATCGTCCCAGAACTCGGCGTCGTCAAAAAGCAATCGCCCGAGGAGCATCGATTGATCAATCGTTGAGAGTCCGACCTCTTGAGGAGCTGCCGCACGCGGCCTCAAAAATATGTAGCTTGTGTATAGGTGTGTAAATAAGGACGATCTTGAGAGAATGCGGATTTTACGTGCTGAGGATGGGTAGTCACTCTCGCTCGAAACGTTCCGATGTAAGACAGCCCGGTCTCTTATTAAAACTCCGATGCCGCAAAACTACGCGCATCCTCACAGCCATGCGAGGCGACACACAAGACCGACTCTTTAAATTCTCTCCCAAAGCAGCGTTGTCAGGCGCATAATAAACTTGAATCGTCCAGTCTGTATAAATACGCGTACGCACGCTACCGTTCCTCGGGTAGTTTTTGCTCGCGCCGACATCAAAGCCGAACAAGCCACAGCGAGCCCTCGGGCCAGCGATATTTACGTATACCGCGCGAGAGCCCCAGCCTTTAAATAACGCGCTCATCTTCGAGCGCGAAAAAAATGGCTCAGGGCCGTGTTTTTCCCGTAGCCCTCGGTGCACCGCTGGCCTCAATTAGCTGCGGCGTGGTCTGGCCGATCGCTCGCGGAACAATAATCGTCGTCGAGGGAGGGAAAAAGTCGTTCGCGTGTAGGGTAATTTCGCAGTCTCTCTCTCTCTCACGGGGCTGTGCTCTCTCAAAGAACGAGAAAGAAGTCAAGGGAATCGCGAGAGAGAGAGCGAGACTCCTCATTACCGAGTGACTGATCGGAAAGGGAGCTGCGCACTGGGTATATATACATGCACACATAAGCGAAGGGCCGGGCACATCACGAAAGCTGAGAATACAAGAAAGAAGAGAGAGAGAGAGAGAGAGAGCGTCGGTGGTGCACGATCTTCAGGCTGCGGCGCAGAGAGAGAGAGAGAAAAATCGACTGCAGCGGCATGAAGGACAGCTCGGCGCGAGATGCGCACTTACATGCACGCTCTCTCTCGTCCGCTGGTATGTATAATATACGTATAGCGAGGCGCGCGCGAGCGCGGGACGATGATGAGGGATTCCCATAGGGAGCGAGAGAGAGAGAGAGAGGGAGCAGAGAGCGATCGAGTCGAGTCATAACGATCGGAAATTATCCGTCCGGTCTTTCAGCGGAGCGATCGGTAGGCAATATCTCATAGGAGTAGCGATCTGCACCAGCCACTCTCTCTCTCTCTCTGTGTATGTAGGTATGTATATGTATGTACGTAGCGTCTCTCTCGCTCTCTCTCACTGTGTTTAGCCTATCACGAAGTGGATGTCCTTGTCGTGACCGTGAGAGGCTAATTGCAGCCGGGATGCAGCAGCGCCACACACGGTAGGCTCCTCGCGCAGGAGCGTATACGTGTATGAGAGTAGCGCGCGTGCAAAATAACTCCGATCGTCTTCTCGAAATTTGAATCAGTCGAATTTTCAATGGTTTTATTGGTGCTTCGAATTTTTGCCGACTGTTCGGGAAATTTGGCTGGGTACCAAACAATCGACGGTTTGTTTTGTTTTTGAGACGTAATTTAGATGAGCAAAAGTTGAATATTCAATATTTTGATAGATTCACTTATGAAATAAGTGTCGATGGTGTATGCATAATTATAAAACAAAAAATTATAAATTATTTTTTTAATCAGCAACTAAGTAGTTTTATCGAATACACTAGTAAATTGTAGTGTTTTAATATGACAAAAATCTTACACGTATTTTTGTATATTAAGCACATCACTGTGACGACTTTGAATCACTATAGTAATGCCCAAATATTTAATATAAATATCTTGATTTATTAATTGTAAATCAATTTATTTAATATAAAGATCTTTAACAATCCTGGGAAGATTTCCTAAAATATTTTCTGAATCTTTAGGAGACCGACTTCCGTGCTTAGCGCCTGCATTAAGTAGGTTTTCTTTCCCTTCCTCTGCTGTTAATCAGCTGTGAGATTTATTTAATTTTTTAATTTTTCATTAGTCCAACTAAATATAAAACTGAATAATTTTCGTCTATATTTCCACTTATTTGTCTCGTTTGCATGTATATTTAACAGCTAAATATTAAATTTTACATGATTCATAACATTACACTGTTAATTGTATTTTACCCATACATGGAAAAACTGGATTAACGCTTTAAATCAGCAGGTTATTTTTAATTTCAATTTAGTAAGAAGAGGAAAGAAGAGCTAATTCTCCCTAATCGCAGTTTCCTCCATCATGCATAGTTCCTCAAAATCCTTTCCTCGTACCTTCCTCACCAGGCGCTAATTTCCACTAAACCATATCCCCGCCCAGATATAAGAAGCCAACAACTCTGTCAATGCAAAAAAACCAAGCAAAAAGCAAATAAACCAATCGAAAGGTGATCTATTGCGGATGAGCCGAAGGGAACATCAACTACCTACGCGTGAGCATCAAGCATGTTCTTGTATACCTTGTACCCGAGTGCAGCACACACCGCTCCCGTACGCACGCGTCAATGCCAAACGTCCAGCCGACGAAGACGGCGCTCTGCTACTTTGTGGCAAGTGTATGTACAGCAGATCCTATCTATAACCCTTCCCCTCTCCCCTGCACACACACGCGCACGCGTGTAACTCCAGGGAGAGATTCGATAAAAGCAGAGGGCAGAAAATGAATGCGCGCGCCAGCCTTGACGAGCCGACAGATGGACGGGCCAGATTAGAACAACGCGAACAACATCGCTCCGACCACGCGAGCGCACTTAACGAAGCTGCTCTCTCTCCCTGTGTTGCTGCTCATGCTCCTCCGCCGTTTTTCCTACATACGCGGCCTCTCCGAACTTTTCGACCGATCGCTCCGGCCTCGATAAGCGCCCTACCTGTCACATGGGCTCCTCTCCGCGAATATACAAGAGCCGGAGTCGCTGGATCTAGTTTTCTAGAAATCGACGCCCGCTGCGACCAGAAAATATTATGACGACGCGCGGTGTCGTTAAGATTCATTCGCGACCTGGAAACCTTAATTTCCCCGCGCGTTTTCCGCAATTATCGCGGACGAGCCGCGGCTGGACATTTTAATTTACTCGGCATTAGCGCGCGTTTTCGCGCTCGCACGCTAACTGATATATGGTCGAGAGCTGTTACGCTCGTGTTTCGCTTATACACAGTTGCGCGTTTTAATAATGGAAACGCTTTTATCTGTACTATGCGCCGCGAATTTTGATTGCGGAAAAATTGTTTTTTAATGTTTACTTTTAATTGCCGATCGGTCGCGCTAAACTTTTACGCGCCGGGTATTTATTCGAAATGTGTACATAAAAGTCGGCTCGATTAGATTATCATGGGATATAATATATACGCGCTATGCAGTCTCGACGCGCGAGCGCAAGTCATATGTGTGTATATCGCGTGATAAATGGCACGTTTTGATTATGCTCGCGAGTCAACTCGATTCCCTTTCACCTTCGCTGAAACCGAGCCGCCGCGATTATACGGCGTTTCTGCGCAAATGCTAATTATTATCAATAAACGTCGGTTTAAACAACGAAAAATGAAGGAGTATAAGCGGAAAAATGCAAGCGGTTCGGTATCCTGTTTATTTCGTAGTGGGAATTAAGGCGGTATTACGATTTTGAAAAAGAGGAAACGGTGCATTAGCTGAATACGCGGATTTTTCGCGGAACAAAATTTTCTGGCCGATTTCGAAAATTAAGTTGTTTAGTTAATAAGGCAAAAGTGAAAGGTTGCATTTCATAATTCATAAAATGAAAATTTTTTGATAATTTTCTAGAAAAGTGCGTGCTGTTTCGAAAGAGGCGGTGCGTTTATTGAAACATTAGTCAAAATAAAAGTCCCGAGCGCAATAAAAGCTCTACCTGTTCAATAAGCTAAACGCTCGGTGTAAACAAGCCAATTAAATTTCCGCTGGCAATAGTAAATGTTTTAGATACTGCTTTTCAAACGATATCTTGTTTGCCCGCGCTATCTAGATCATAAAATAAATTTTTCCGAACCTCCGATATAGACCCATATATACTCGTAAACATTTTCCCACTCTCTATATAACTAAATAAACTAGGTTATTAATAATTGTCCACAACAGGTGCGCGCAGCTTATAAAAAACAAACCTACTTAATCGAGCTGCACTCGTCAACTTAAAGGAATCCAAGTAGATCGCAAGAGTCGCACACATAACGGCGCCACACTGACCCTGTCACAGGTCACACGTGTTAATTGCCTTTACTATATACAGCACAGAGCCAAGCCGACACCCGCTAATTACACAATACATAAAGATGACTAAGATCGTAAAAATGAGAAAAAAAGCGATCGCGTTCTCAGGTATACTTTCAGTATCCGCTCCAACGCAGGCGCAGGTGCAGCTCGCTATCCTTCGAGGGGGGATTTAATAAATTGCGTAAAAGATAATTTCTCACGCGGGAGAGCCGCGCTCGGTGGCATTATATTTTTTAATCGTTTACGAGCCATTCCGCCTCGCGCGCGGCAGTAAAGAAAAATTTCCCACAGAACAGTCGAATTTTCTCCCGCGTAATAGACTGCGCTCTGCCGCGGGCCTCGAGTCTAACCACTTACAAACCGAATTCGCTCTTGCGCTATACTCGCGCAGAGAGTAAACGGCTCGGTTCGAAAAGTAGCTTTACACGGAATGCCAGCTCGCTGGAGCAAGAGAGAGAAGCTAATGAATTCAAACGAAGAGCAGCAGCGCTTCGAGGTAGCTGGACGCTGTACTCGTGTCTTCTTGTCACTTTGAACTAACGACTTTTCTACGTGCGTGGCACACGTATGTGTATACACGCGGAGGAGAGAGAAGAATGGCAGGAGAAGCTCCAATAAGAGTCGGACTCGAATTGAGCATCGGCCGATCGCGAAAGCTGCTCTCTCTCTGCACTTGTGTATACGCGGAAATTGCGCGCTACCGGGAAACAGTGAGGCTTTCTCGCAAAGGCGCGCGTGAACTCCGTAAATGCGGATAAAGGGCTGCTGCTGCTGCGTCATTCATGTACATGTGTCGGCTTCTCGGAAGCGTCGAGTCTTGAGTGAGCGAACTCGCGGAGATCCGAAAAAGTTGCTCGCGTGGGCATGTGTTGGGTTGTTTGTTGACTGTTACGGGTTTACAAATTGCATTTTAGATTTTATTCAGCTCGAGGTGTGTATTTATTTTTTTGCGGAAAACTGCTTTGCTCGTTTGTTATTTAAATGCACGCGTTTAGATTGCAGTATAGAAAAGTTGACTTTTACATTTGCAATTATATTGTTGTTTTCTTATAAATTAAATCTACAAAGAATAAATTCGCAATACAAATAGTTTTCGCAAGTGGCATCTCAAGCACTATTTGTTTTCCATTCGAAAAAATCAGCTTGAAAAACCTTCGCCAAAGAAAAACCGTCCGACGTTATTTTTATCTGCAGGCGACTAGAAAAACATTGTTACGCTCGGGAACAATTGCAGCAACAAGAATGCGCATGTGCCTGCAGTTAAGAACCTGCGCGGCAATTATTTAAGGCCTTAGTCACTGCATTATATAAGATAGAAAATTTTTTTGCCAGCGCTATATATTATTCGATCTTTTATTGTCCGACATAAAAGCGAAGTGCGCGAGAGCAATCTGAATTATTGCATTCCAATTGCGAATTAAAAATACACGCGCTAATTGCGCCTATCGGCTAATTATTTATTTACGCTGGAATTTCAATCCACCTGCTCGGCGTAAGCCCCCGCATACGGCCGCAATTTCTTTTAATGCCTATTTAACACGCCGCGAGAATGTTTAATCAGATATAGAGTCGAATAATTCACGAGCGAAGAGGCGCTCCGGCTGTTCGAGGACTCGAAACGAGGCTCATCGCTTATTGAAATTAATGACGAAGCTTAGCGGATTCGTTGATAATGCGCCGACGTTTTCCCGTGTCCGCGTGTGACGAAAGTTGCCTGGAAAAATGCGTTAGCCAGGAGGAAAAGGAATACGGCGAAGAGTCGCCGAGCTGCGTAGTTTGGACATCTTGATAAGGGAATTATAAATGCGCCGAGTCGAAGTGGCACGTGGATGTATATAGGTGCGCGGTATCGATAACTGGCTTTGCGTATTGGATGATCTCTCGACCGTTCATTCATCAAAGATTTCTTTTTCTCTGCTTAATTTTATATTAATAAGCTATTTATCATTTCTGAGAAAAGTTAATTTTAAAGGGAATTGGCTTGATTAGATATTGTATGCAAATATATATACGTTATGCGGTTGTTTATACGTCCGATTACGCTTTTCATTGTAATAATAAGTGGATTATCGCTGAAAGAGTCATAGCAGCAGCCGCAAGCGTCTGGACAAAATAAAGCATTTAATTATAGCAAATTAATCAATGCACTTGCTATAAATTATTAAGAATTTCATCAACCATTTATAAAGTATGTTCATTAGATTTATACGTAAATAATACATTTAGAGAAATAAATTGTGTTAAATTGTTTTCTTAATTTGTTCACGAGATCATAAATATAACTGAAAAGATTCTTTAAAATGTCTAGAATAATTATTCTGAATATTCTTTAAGAGAGCCAGATTAAGTTGAAATCACTGAAAATGAATAAAACATTTATTACTATTTAAAATAGTATATCATAGCTTTAATTAATATAAATT